>MQRL01609201.1:3099-15095 GCA_001938525.1 Dugesia japonica
TCAATAGAGTCTAATACAAAAAAAACCCTATAGAGTCCTATATACAGAAAACCATTATGGTATTATATACAGAAAATCGACGAGCCTTATCTACCTACTTGATAGTATGTCCTCCCACTGCTTTCGATTTAAAACACCATTTTGTACTAGAATGTTTTTTTAAGTTAATTCTGATCAACAATGGTATTTTCTCATCAATTAATAAGTAATTAAAAAGAGTTTGTAAGGTTCCAAATAACCTTACAGCATAAATGTCTAAGGACGCAATATGAACTTCTATAAGATTTAAATTGTGTGCGCAGCATGAAATAAATTTTTTTAAATAAAATTTTCACGATTAATTATCACTTGCACGTCTTTATATTTTTCGAAATATTTCTTCCGTTATCGTAATCTTGACCATGAGTAGTTTGTAGCTTCAATCCATTTTTAATATTTTTTTCCTTAATTCATTTGCAATCGCTTCTCTTATTTTATTTGTCATATTTATAATTTCTACAAAACGTTTTTTCCACTATATATTTTTCATTAGAATATTTAATGTCTTATAATTATGGATAATTGATCTTTATGTGATATATCTGGAGTAATGTTAATAGTTATTCTATAATATTGTTGAATTTCTTTGATTATTTTATAGAGTACTCATATACTTAATAAATTTAAAAATCCTGTTTTTATTTTGAGTTGATAAATAGGTAAAATGGTTTTTAATATGTGAATCGAGTATATATTTTCTATCATTACTCTCATTATCTTCATGTTCAATATTAGTTACGTTTTAAATGTGTTTATTCAGTCAATTTTGTGGAGAAGCTGAATTTTGCTAACATACTTCTCTTTTTTAGCTTTTCCGTTCGATTCATAAACCAACTAGTTTTTTTCGACTTCATTAGTTAATAGTGGTTGGGTAAAACATCCAATCTTCTTTACCCGCTACAAAAAAGGATCTGACAAAAAGGATAGCTGCGCAGAGCATGGAATGTTTGAATTATCACATTAATCATCAATAATTAAGTAAAACAATAAACTCATTAAAATGTTTTAATATTCAAATGAAGATCAATTCGTAAAACCAAAGCTTCTTTAGAGATTGTTATTTCACAATATTTAATTGTCACAAATTTAAAGACAAATTTAATTTACGCAAACCCATAATCTTTTATATATTTATGGATACCTATCTTCACTATTACTTGAACTTTACTCAAAACAAGCCACGATTGATTATCATCCATTATAACAAAAATTTAATGAACAGCAATGCAAAATATCTAATACATTGAAAATCAGTGTTTCCCAACCTGGGCAATCAAAAGGAATTTATTGGCGATAAAAAGTGAATGCAGAGTTAGTGGTCAAAGGTGAGCGATGAAAGATGAGTTTTTATAACTTGTATGCTTCGTGAAAATAGGATATCTGAGCATTATTATAACATCAATGTAAGACTTCTACTTTTCTTTTTGGACAGACATTCGGTCAAAATTTGCAAACTTTTCTTTTGTTCTCAGTTACCTCACTTCATCTTATAAGTAGTTGGATGCTGTGCTGCAACAGTGGTCGCAAAAGCACAATACCAATCTTCTATGACATTGTTACTTCATTACATCAAATACATTAACCAGTGAGTTTATCTGAAATTGATGGATATCATGAAATCTATGAACAATTTCAAATATTTACCTTCGAAAGCTAGCTTGGACTTTGCTACAGATTTGTTGCGAACACTTTGTCCATATTACAAAAGCAACGGAAGAGAAGAGTCTGAGATAGCGCTCGAGAAAACAACTTTTTTCACACTTGATGAAGAACTAAGATGTTTACTCGAATTTAATGATATTACAGAAGTTAATGAATGAAATTTTCTCAAAGTTAATTATTTTTAAAAATCATTGGAAAGCAAAGTGGAAATCTTAATTAATAAATAAAAAATTAATAACTTTTTCTATTTTTACTACTTTTATTACACATCCTATATTTAGTAATTCAATAAAGCTCGAAAATTCAAGCTTTTAGACCCGCTACTGGTAACATCAGGACTTACAGGGTGGACATGTTATTCATAATTTGTTAAACTTACTATTCGTCACACTATTGTACGACAAAAGTTCAAACCAAATGCAATGAAGAAATTGGATATAAAATTGGTTTATTTTAATATTCTTGTGGTTTCGTCTCTGAAGGTTTTCTAGCATTCTAATTTCGATATTCCCATTCCTTACAATGGAATATTTTTTCGACATTTCTAGCAATCTAATTCTGATAATTTATCATCTGATAAAATTAGATTATTTAAAGAATTAATAAATCATTTTCTTTAAATTATTTTATTTACTCAATAAAATAATTTTTTTTTCTTGATAATTATCTAAGTTCATTATTTGATTAACTTGCTCAATAATTAAATAACTTATTTATTTAAGTGTTATTTTGAATTTTTTATGTATTTGAATTAAATAATTTATTCTATACTTAAATAAATAGTGAAGCACTGTAACAAAGACTTTTTGAAATTTAAAAAATTGAATTTAAAACGAGTACATACATGCTATGATTACAAACTGGATATCCTTGTTTCTTCAATACTGAGTTCATTCTTTTCTTATGATTTGATCTTATATTTCGTTCTTTAACCTTTGTCCTTTTTACTTGAAAAGATCTCGACTTCTGCTTACTCTGTTTTTCATGTTAACTCACTGAATTCTTGACCTTCTGAATGAATTTGTTTAATTTCCAGTCTTTTTTGATTATACCACAATATTATGATTAGTTTAGTTAATTTATCCAAACATATCCATGTCAATAATATTTCACATACGGATTTGATGACTACAAGCTTGTTGTTTTGATTGCTTAAGCGTGTTTGTCAAACTTGGTCTATATCTAGAGCTGTTAATTTATAATTCCAATTTGAGTTTAGAGCCTTTGAAAGCATTTATCTTCTATTTCAGTAAGTGAATGCCGTTAATACTAAACATAATTAAGTATATTCAATAATTAAAACCATCAAAATATAAGTAACATAGGTAAAGAACATGATAATATGTCTATTTTATTATCTTGAATCCAATGTCTTGTGCTGCTTTATTTATGACCAGGAGCAAGGCCATGTTGAAAAATCCACTTTGGCTTAAGGGACATTATCTAGTAACTGTAATAATCCAGAAATTAAAGTATTTTGATATTTTTCAGATGTTATTATTCTGACGATAAATAATAAAGTTCCAAGAGACATACTCCAGCACTTCTATGCTTGAATGTTTTGTATTGTTATAATTTGATATTAAATCTTTAATTGTGCTTTAATTCCAATAATGTTTTCTTTTGTTTCTTAAACTAATTCCCCATTTTACTTTAAATGTTACAAAACATTTCCACAAATATAAATTTACTTCTATTATGATACAATGGAATATAATTATTTTTTATAAAGTATTTAAATATTCTTTGTTAAATCATCTTTATTTAGGATCTATTTTTATGGTAAGCACTTTATTAGTTAAATTCAAAGTCTCAAGTCTCCAAAATTTGTTTATTAATTATTACAAGTCTTTTATTAAAATGAAAAATGCTAAAGCACAATTCACAATATTTTAAAAAATAATCTGAGAAATCTTAATAAAATATTTTTCAAAAATATTGATTTTTTAAATTCCAAAATACTTTTATTTTACCTGTATCTTTAAATATTTTTAAACCTAATTTTATAAAATAATTTTTAAAATTTTATAATTTAACATAATATAAAATATTGACTTTAATTTTAAAATACCTTTATTTTACATATATATTTATTTATTTTTAAACCTAATTTTATAAAATTATTTTTATAATTTTATAATTTAACACAAAATAATCCAGTATTCGTAAAAAGTCTGTTCACCCTMTATAAAAATACAACTTTTAATTGGAATGAATATTTTCAGCCACGAAATTTAATAAATAAATAAATACATGATAATCTTAATATTTAATAGGATGTCCTTTTGATTTTTTGACCAATTCTAATCTTTTTGTCATCGAGAATACAATTTTCCTGCATAGATTACGAGAAAGTTTGTACCATTCGCCTTGATCTCATTCCATAATTCTTCAGTAGAATTGTGTATCATTGGTATTACTTTCCGTTTAAGGATACCCCAGATAGTTTCTATAGGATTCAGGTCAGGAGAATTACCTGGCTAGGGTAAGACATCAATATTTTTATTTTTTAGGAAAGCCTGGGTACTTTTGGCCTTATGTGGTGAAGCCAAATCATGTTGAAAAACGAATGCTGCTATTGGAAAGACTAAGCATTTACCAACTATGTCTATATCATGAATTATCTCTTTTGGATATTTCTCGGCATTCATATTTCCATTGATTCTTTTCAGAAGTCCAACTTCATTACTGTTGAAGCAGCTCTAGACATGTATGTATGAACCATGTTGCATAACTGCGTGGATAAAGGTAGGATTGTAATTTTCCAATGAGGTACTTCGAATCAATAATTTACTTGATGAAGAATATGACTGAAAGATACACTCGTCGCTGAATACAACATCTCCTTATTTATCTGCATCCCAACTACTGTAAGTCGTAGCCCAGGAAAGTCTTCTGTGACGTTGATGCAATTTCAAATATGGCTTCTTAATTGCTGAATAACCTCGAAAACCGTACTTGTTCAGAATTTTCTGAACATTACTAACAGAAAAATTTTGGACAGCACTTGTATTATACGTATGGGTGATATTATAAGCGATAATAATAAGCGATTGGATAATAAGCGATTGGCTTTGCAAATGCGTATTATAGCTCGTGAAGCTTGGCGTGAAACAATAATTGGTCTGCTATTTCTCATCTTATCTCGCACGGATCCCAATTTTCGATATTTCTTCCAAAGATATTGCATTCCACGTAGTCACAGTCTTCCTGTACTTTTYACGTAATTCATGAGCTATTTCTGTCCAAGACTTTCCATTATTCCGTAGTATAACGATTACATTTCTTTGAAATTCTGGTAAATTTCTGGACATTATATTGCTCTAAAACCATGCCATTTTACATTATTTTACATATATCAATTAAAAATAAATTATAATAACTTNNATTATTTAAATAGTTTATCAATAACTAAATATTTAAACAATTAGTTTAAACTAAATCAAAATGTTTATTAAAAGTTGCATTTTTATAGGGGGTGAACAGACTTTTTATGAGTACGGTATATAGAATTTAGTCAATTAATTTGTATTTTAAAAAACCTGTTTTATATTTTAAAAGTTTCAAAAAACCAATTTATATATTAAATATAAAATTTAAAAAATCTCAGATATTTGAAATCCATGAATCGATACTCACACACTTAAACTTTATACGAAAAGCATTTCATATGGAATTATGTATTCCACGCTTTTACAGCTTTACAAAAAACATATCCTACATATAATCCAATACTTAGTAATATGTTTTTTAATTCTACTTTTGACATTATATTTTGACATTATCTAGGACATGAGGTCATAATTTATTGTTCTTTCCATATACTCTTATTTTTGGTGTTCTTTATCGAATAAGTAGTTTTCTTAACAAAGCCATCATTCAAGTATTTATATTCGATTTCACTTACTTGTACTATTTTTACTTTTTGTACGGAAAGCTTCTTTAAAATTCGTGCACATTTACGTATTTATTTAGTTCTTTTAATATTTGCATTTGTTTTTGATTCTTTCATATTACATATATTTTCCTTTTCAATTACTCTTCCTACTAGTATATTTTCTTTTAATGGTAGTTTTACTAATTTTCTTTGTAGTTTTCGCTTAGTGTTAGGTTTTCTTTATAAAGTTCTATGCATTATGTTTACATCTACAATATATTTGTCTTTTATATCATTAGAATTGTGTGATATATTATTTTTAAATGCTGCTAGGTCTACTCTGTATATTGCTCCTTCTCTTGTGCTTGGATTATAATATCAAGTCTAATATCAAGTTTAGTGTTAAGTTTAATATAGTTATGTTTCAAAAGAATTTTTTTCATAGGGTCAAGATTCTAAGAAAGTTGGTTTTAATTTAGATAATA
This sequence comes from Dugesia japonica, assembly GCA_001938525.1. Classification (NCBI taxonomy): domain Eukaryota; kingdom Metazoa; phylum Platyhelminthes; order Tricladida; family Dugesiidae; genus Dugesia; species Dugesia japonica. The sequence goes on from MQRL01609201.1 coordinate 9,163, forward strand.
ATATATCATTTCTTAGATACATGAATTGTTTTATTTTGCCTACTTTCTTTTACGGATTAATGTTCTGCTATATATGATATAGAGCAACTCACGTGTCACAGTAATTAATTATCCCTTGGATAATGTTATTAAATATTCTTGAACTAATCTAGTATCAGACTCCAAACAAAACAGAAGAATATGTCACTCAATATACAGAAAAGATTCAGCGACTCTTCTGCAAAGAATAAACTTAGAACATCTGATTAAAATCTGGTAGTTCCTAAAGAGTACCTTTATTGGGCTCGATTTGTTGTAGAACCCCAATACTATCTTCACCGTTGTTTTGCTAAAGAAAATTTAATGAATTTTCCTTTGTTAAATTATGTCCGATTTCATTGCATACTAAACGACTAATTTCCTGTAAAAAAAACTAATATATTTTTCTAGTGGTATTTTAACACAACTAATAAATATTTACTAATATTTGGAAGTTCCTCGAAAGCTTTTCTGCATTTTTTAGCATAATTTTCAATAGAATAAACCACCGATTCATATATTTTAAAATCGTTTGTAGAAAGAAAATTTTTTGATGAATGTTCTTTGAACAAGGTCTTTCACATCGTCTCCAATATCGAATATTTTTTTAGTGGAAACAATTAAATTCCTTATAATGCCATATCATGAAACTAAAAAAAATATTGAAGACATAATTAATTAATAATAAATAATCAAGCACAGTCAACAATTAAATACTTGAAAGAAGAAATGTAATTTTAATTTAACTTAAAAAATTAATCGTTATAATTTGTATTTTGATCTTCTAGTACATAGTTTCTCAACCAAAAATGCACCGTGGACCAGTAAACTGTAAAACATTTCTAACGCGGACCACTAATTGATAAACATTGCTCTATGACAGTGTTTCTTAACCAAAACGACACCACTGATCAGTAGATAGTCAAACTTTCTAACGCGGAGTATTAATGATGGTTATACCTAGTATTGTTATTCTAAATTTTAGCTAAAAATATTTTTTTTGCAAAAACTAATTTTACATGCATCACTGGATAAGGTAGGGTACCTTCTTCCCAGGCGAAGAATTTGATAATGTGAAGAAGCATCTAGCATTATAATTTACAATTTAGTAAACATTTTTTGTGTAAAAAAATTTGTATTAGCAACAGATACGGAAGGTTCTGATTGTTCAACTAGATATCTTTATTTTATTTTGTAAAAAATTATTTAATGATCCATGGACGGCTCACAAGTAATTTATTTACGAACCTGATAAGGGCCGTGGCCCATAGGTTGGGGACCACTGTTCTAGAATATTTTCAAAGTGGAATATGCAAAATAATGTTTTTATTTACTTTAAATTCCAAAATTTATTTACTAACTTAAAAACCCAAAGTCAAAATAATTACACATATTAAAGTTTTATATAATTCATAACGTAAAAAATGTATTTGTTAATATCAACGAATTTATTAATATTTTTACAAATGAGATACTATATTGATTTAAGAATAAAAATTATTTCAATGTATATTTGCATTAGAACACTAAATTTTCTCAACTTTAATATGAAGATAAGATCACATTCACTTAAGTAACTTTTATTTTATTGAACAATTTTTATTTTTTTAATAACTCCTCTTACAGTCTAGTATTTACTGTTTTTTTTATTCAAAGTACATTATACAAAAATAATCTATAGTTGAATAATCCGATCTTTATTTTCGTCAGTGTTATGTGATGTTAAGTATATAAAAGTCAGGTACCATTCAATTTTACCTAACCATAAATTTTTTTTTTGATTTTGTGGATAATTAGCATAGTTATGAATACAAAATTTTACTGTTTTAAAAGTTCAAAAACTACCGAAATCAATTTTTCTCAATAAAATAAGACATGAAATTTAAATGTCTGTTAATAAAAAAGTACATTGGTAAATGTTGATTTAATAGTAAAAACTAGGTAAATTTTAAAACTGAAAAAACGTGGCTTATTTACACAAAATATTATGATATTCTTCATTCTATTTTGCGATGAATATTCATAGTAATTTAATTGTTCAAATTACAAATGAGTAATTGATAAAATCAGTCATATCACCATTAGATAAAGTCAAAGGGCATTACTATATAAACATGTTTTAAAAATCAATTCTAAAGTTCATGCCGTGTTTAAAATATCTTTCAGGGTTCTGATGTATGAGAAATATCTCAAATTTAATGTATATTGTTTTTAATTAAATATAAGGATTTTACTTTAATTATTACTAATTAATTTCGAGTTCACTTTTAATCCTTAAACCCTGGAAAACATCTAACATAAATAATTTTAAAATAAGTTGATAAAATACGATTAATTTGATTTTGAAATTCTCTATTAAGTTATGGTTCAATAATTTTAGTTATTCATGTTTGACGAACTGAGCAGATACAAATCGAATTTTTTAGTTAAAGAAATTAATTATTAAATTGATACTTATTCGATTTTTTGAACTTTATTAAGTCAAAATTATTTTACTGATTTCCTTGTAACTGAGTAATATGTAAAGTATAGTGTTCCTTAAGAATCATGAAATCTGAATTTGCAAGATATTATATGGAATGTAATCTTTTTTGATAAACGAATAGTCTTTTAAATTATAAAAGTTAACACTCTGTTCTAAGGATCAGACACTCTTGTTCTACCAGTGTATGTCTTTCTCATATTGCATATCATACATTTTTTTAATTGGCGTTCTACAATCCGTTCCAAAAATAACTTACATTTGAATATTCTGTCAGTTTTGACCTCTCACGTGACATAATTCCTCGTGAATGAAATCAATAAGTTTGGGAATCGATTGCCCTACAAGTACTATTTTCTTTTTGTTATTTTCATTGATAATTAACAGTTCATCATTCATCTCAAATTTATCCATTTTTGACAAATATTTACTTTTTGTCATCATTGCACTCAGAATGATATTTGAATTGTTTGATTTCGAATTTATATGCGTAATTAAAATATTTATAAAGTTTTTGAATTTTAAAATATTTCAAGAAAATAATTAAAATAATTATTGCGTACATTTGTTTGAATATTAAAACTATTCTAATTTAGTTTTTGAATTTATAGAAACTTTGTCTTAAATAAATATTTGATGAGGATAGCCTTTTTCTTACATATATTGCAACCACGTCAGGCTCAAACTTAGTAACAGATTTGTTACGCCCGAGACCTTTCAAGTTTGGTGACAATCTTGAAAGATTCTTGAGGGTCGTGGGTCGATTCTTCAAAGCGGCGAAAATTTAAAGATTTACAAGAGATTGCAATCGGTCAGATGATTGACCCGAATCTTGAAGGAAGATATGAAGCATCGGAGAACAAAATAAAGGAATATGAAGCTAGGCTACGACTTCTGGTGGAAAGACCAAGAGACGTTTTTGAAGACCTAGAAGAATTCATTCGTTACAGACAAGGTGATACCGATAATGAGGTACTCTTCCACGATGTAGAAAAACTGGCAGAGAAATTGCTTAGCCATAATCTGTTAAAAGAGTCGGTTATATCAGCACTCCTGATAAACGCAACTGCACAGAAGAAGGCAAAAATAGAGATTCTGATGAAAAAAGTTTCTGAACCGGATGAAATAAAAGAAATAATCAGAGACGTTTCAAGAATCGCGAAAAAGACAGAAGGAATAATCATGATACGTAGCTACAAGGAGGCAATATACACGGGACCAAAGGTATGGTACCAAGGATGCAGGCATCAACCTACAAAGGGCCAAATACAAGAAGGGAGTTCAGAACAGAGAAAGTAGAATGTTGGAACTGTTACAAATTTGGACACATAAGTCGCGAGTGCCCCGACAGAAAGACTCCTACATGCTACTCATGTGGAAATGTAGGGCATATAAGAAGACAGTGCAACAAGATAAAGTGCGGAAAATGCAACAAGAACGATCATAAAACCGAAAATTGTTTCACAAAGACGGATTACAAGAGAATGAACGAATATCCTTCAAAATATAAGAGAGATGAAGTAAATAAAGCTCCAATTTCCGGGAAGGCATGTTAACATGAATGCAGTGGAAAATGATGAAACGAGTAACAAGGAATATGAGGACGACAGATATAAAAACGCTAGATATAGTAACAACAAGTATGATGCAAACGTATATGAATAAGAGAGAAACCCAAATGGAGAGACTCCGCCAACTTCGAAAATGGTAGGATCTGTAGAACTCAAAATCTAATGGATGATCCTCAAAATATCGATAGTTATAGTAAAAGTAGTCATATCAATAATATAGAGGATGACGTCAAAGAAAGCGCTTATAATTTTTTTAAGAAAAATATATCAGTAATAAAGGGAGAAACATCAGTGAAACCAAAAATTGCAACAGTAGAAGAATGGGGAAAGGGTGTGATTAGATATGATATAATGCAATGTATGCCAAGTATTGCTACAAAGATCAAAAACATGAAGTTTGAATGCCTACTGGATACCGGAGCAAGAATTAATGTGATGAGTATGGTTGTGTTTAGAAATTCAAGGATATTCTGTTATTAACAACTAAGGACAGACTATGGTGCGCAAACGACAGTTAATTAAGTACCAAAGGAAGACTTGAGGTGGAAGTGAGGATCGGCAATACGACTAGATGAATTAATTTCATAGTTATGTAAAAGGTAATCCCTAGCATAATTGGTGGCATTGAGTTGTAGACCAGTTTTGGATTAGAACCACATTGGATAGAAACAGCAGAAAAAGATAATTCAGATCGGATTTGCAATATCGAGCCGCATTTTGGAAGGATTATAATAGATGAAAAAAGATGTCAAGAAGCATTGAGTGAGAGAAATACACTGGAAAATGGGACGATCAAGCACTTGATAAGAAAACATTCTAATATCTTTATGGCAGATAAATGGGAGATAGGATCCACAAAACTAGTGAAGCATAAAATCGTAACTAAAGGAGGACCTATAAAAGTTAAACCATGGAGAACACCTATGAACCTACAAGATAAGATAAAGAAGGGGTACGTATTCTTTTTGAAAATGGAATTATACGAAAGTGCAATTCAAAATGGAACACCCTGTTGATATGTATCTGGAAAAAAGAAAAGAAAGACATTCATCTCTGTCTCGATTTTCGACAGCTGAACACTATTACGGAAAGACAAGCATTTCCAATGCCAAATGTAGAAGAGATTCTGGATAGATTAGGTGGGTCAAAATTCTTCTGCTCATTAGATTTAAGTAATGTTTACTATCAAGTTAAGTTAGATGAGGAGTCAAAAGATAAAACAGCCTTTTCAACAAAGTCAGGTCAATACTGCTTCAATAGAATGCCATTTGGCATAGCTGCGGTGCCTGGGACATTCCAGAAACTCATGACAAAGGTTTTGGGTACAACAAAGGGAACAACGGTGTATTTAGACGATATTCTAATATATTCAGAATACTTGGAAGAGCATTAAAAACCACTGAATGAAGTATTAAGTAAAATACATCAAGCATGACTACATCTGAGCCTGTCAAAATGTCAATTTCTAAGAAAAGAGATCAAATTTTTGGGACACATCATAATTGATAAAGGAGTTTAGGCCGATCCAGCAAAATTGGTTGCAACGCAGACATATGAAAGGCCAAAATGCGTAAAAGGATTGAGGAGTTTCTTGGGGATATGCTGATATTACAGAAGATTCATAAAGGATTGCGCAAAGAAGGCTAGGGAACTAGAAAAACTGTGTAGTGTAAATAATAAGATGTTAATATAGACAGAGAAAAGCGAACAATCATTCAGAGATATGAAAGTGATTGGGTTTTTAATAGTTTGATAATTAATTTACTTTTAATCTGACTCCAAGATAGTGTTCGATAATAGATAAGACCCAACAATATATATATGTTTATTCAAATAATCACAAATCACAACACAAGTTTTTA
>MQRL01609548.1:2088-12630 GCA_001938525.1 Dugesia japonica
TATTATTATTATTATTATTATTATTATTATTATTATTATTATTAATATTATTATGATTATTATTATTATTATCAAAAAAATTAAAACTAATTTAAAATACTGCAACGTAATATGTCTGGAATATTTTAAATTAATTTGAAATTTAAGAAATACATTTATAATTACATCTGATTGGAAAGAATTGAAAACACTGGTATAGGTAATTATTTTAACCACAATTTCAAATTTATTATAAAATTAAGTGAACAATTCAGGAGAAATTAAAGTAAGTTGTTATTATTTATTATGCATTAATTAATTATATAATTTAGAATTCAAATATTGGTGAAATTAGAGAAGAAAAAGTCCACAGAGGCGAAAGATAGTAGATGAATGGAAATACGAATTCACGTTAGTTTTTTTTAATTTCATTATGTTTTTTAATAAATTTATTAATATATATTTTTTTTAAGTTAAATTTTAATAACATTTCTTAAAGTAAAAACTGATATTATGAAGAACAAATGTTCTAGGTTATGTTTTCTTATGGAAAAGTTCTATGCTTTTATCATTTTGCAGAGAAAAGCTCCTAGCTATTAGGTTTTTTATGAAAACGTTCTTTGCTTTTCATGTTTTATAAAGACAAAGTGTTATTAAAATTATTATGTTAGTAGGTAGATAGTGGCGCACTGGAACAACCCCCGTTGTTCGTTGGAGGCGCAATTAAACGACGGACAAAAGTGTTGGATAAAAAAGTTCTAGGGACGTAATCATAAAAAGTTATTAAACAAAGAAATCTCAAAAAGTGGATAAAAGTCCCCATTTTGAATTTTTTAAACTTGTTTCTTGTAAAATTTGGTAAAGCATTAAAAAGTATCTATACATTCTTTAAAAGAATAGTATGCAAAAATGTATACTTTACAAGAAAATCACACAAGAAAGAACAAAAGACTTTTAAAAATATTTTTAAAATGAGTTTTTGGCACCATTTATTTATCAACATGTATCAAACTTAATATCATTAGAATGGTAATGCAATGTAAATTACGTCTGCTGTGTTTACAAAACAGTTTGATAAATATGTATTGAGTTATTCGTCATTTAAACTTTAAATATGAATAAAAAATGAATAAATGAACTACTGACAAATTGTAAATAGTTAAAATATATTTTAAAAACATTATTGAAAATTTTAAAAATTTATTTATGTTGCATTCGTGTTGCACATGTCATATTTAAAAAAAAGGAACACACATACGTATACTTTGTTATATTTTCATAGACTTCTAAGTAATTTGTCAGACATTACTTCATCAGAGATATCATCATTTAGAGGCAGATCAATTATTTCTTCGTCAATTATGACATCATTTGGTTTTAGATCAATCATTTTCTCGGTATTAATATCGTCATTTGGTTACGTATCAATCATCTCATCCTCTGTTGATGTATCTATTTCAATTATTTCTACTTTATTTCCTTGAAAGTCATCTACTATTAAATAATTATTTAGATTAAGATTAGTTATTATTACCATGAACCGATGAAGTTATATTATCAATCATATCGTCTATAATATTATACAAATCCATTACTAATCAGTTGTTAAGTTTATATTAGTCCTTTGTTTATCTTACATTTTCATTGCTTAACATGTATGTATGATGCATACATGGATTAATATGTATAAAATTTTAATATTCCCCCGGGAACCTTTAATATTAATATTTTCAATAGATGAGTATATTTGCTGTGTAATGTGTATTATATGACTTTATTTGGTTTATTGTATGTATTTAACTGTATGTATAGGGTTTATTGTATCTTTTAAAACTAAAAAAACTAGTTTAATTGATGTTTTTGTATGTATTTCATGTTATTAGGTTTATTGTGAATTTATTATATGAAATAATTAGGTTTTTTGTATGTATTATATCACTATATTGTGTTAATTGTATGTATAATAAGAATCTATTGGGTTTAGTGTATGTATTATAAGAACCTATTAGGTTTAGTGTATGTATTATATTACCACATTAGGTTTATTATATGTATTATATAATTCTATGGTGTTAATTGAATGTATAATATCCATTGGATTTTTGTGTATAAGACTCACTTATCTTACTGTGTATGAAGCTCTATTGGATTTGTTGTATTAGACTCTAATGACATCTGTGTTATGTTTGTAAAAATTACCCATACATCTATGTTATTTTTAAAATTAATACATAGACATCTATACTATGTTTAAAAATATAACATAAACATCTATGTTATGTTTGTAAATTGTGCAGATTAAATTTATTAATAAATATATGAATTAAATTTTTCAGGAACACATAGTTAATATTTATAAATAATTACATGACATCTGGTAAATTTTTAAAAGTATTTAAGGAACCTCTGGTAACTTTTTACAAAAATTATCGGCTCTCTGGTAACATTTTGAAATATTTTAGGGACATCTAGTAACTTTTTGAGATATTTTCCCTATGCTTTACATGGGAATTTGAAAATGTTTGTGACATCTAATAACTTTTTGAAATAATTACAGGGTCTCTGGTAAATGTTTGAAATAATTGCATTATCTCTGATAAATCTTTTGAAATAATTACATGACATCTAGTAACCTTTTATTGAAATATATGTAATTTTAAAACATTTGTTTAATAAGTTCATATTAAAGCATATAATTACTCTAAAAACCTATAATTATCTTATAAAACATATAATTACCATATTAAACTTTATAAAACCATAATGATAATATAAAAAACCCTATATTTACTCTATAAAAACCTTGTAATTCCTATAATAACCATATAAAAAGCAATATAATAACAAATAAAACCGAATAAATACCCTAAAGAAACATATAAAACCCATCAATCATTTAAATCTCTATTAAAACCCCATAATTACCTTATAAAAACCTATAATAACCATATATTTACCTTATAAAAACTTATAATGACTCTATAATTACCTAAGAAAGCGATATAATAATCATATAGAATCATATAAATACTTTATAAAAATACCTTATAAAATTACCTTAGAAAACCCTATTAAATCATGCGAAAAACATATTAAAACATATCAACCATATAAAACTCTATTAAATTCATATAATTACCATATAATTACCTTGTGAACCCAATAAGATTGTATAAAACCCCATAAAAGTATATAAAAACCCGTATATTTACTAAGTAAACGAGATTTTTGTATACTTACATTCCTATTTGCAAACCTATAATGCCTTTGTTAACTTGCACAAGTATGACTCATGCTCTTTGTTCTAGTTGCATTCGTGTTGCAATGTCTTTGTTTGACTTGCATTTTGGTTGTACAGGTATGACTCATACCATTTTTAAACATGTATTTGTGTGTGTRTGTATTGGTTCATTGTATGTGTRTTAATTTATTATTTGATAWAAAACCTAATATAAGTTCGATCATATTTAATAAGATTGCGTGTATGTGTGTATYTTAGAGAGTAAAAAAACAATAAATTTTTTAAAATAAATCTTTTATACAATTCAAAATTATTGTCAAGATGAATCAATTGGAAAGAGAAATTAAAAAGTTGTCAGATACAATTAACAGTGGATTCCTTGGAGATATTCAATTCCTAACCGAGCTATAAAATGAACCAATTAGTAAACATGACTATGTTGAACTATCAGTCCGAACAATATTCATGAACAAAATTAAAGAACCACCAGTAAATAAGAGAACTAAGTTGGGAAAAATAACAGTTAAGGATGAACCTATTGAAATGATTGTAATTAAAGATGAAGTTGAGAAATAACAATCAAGGATGAACCTGTTGAAATAATTTTGATTGAAGATGACGTTGAAGAAATCATCAAGTCGGAACCGGAAGAAAGTGAAAGAAAAAATATTGTACAAGAAGAAGAGGGGAACAATCAATATAAAATCAGAAGATTGGAACAGTTTGGAAATAATTGATGAACTTGATGAAAAATATATCGTGATACAAGAGTTCATCGATGCAGAAGAAGACGGAAATATTAAATTGGGGGTGGATAATTAATACGGTTGATGATAGAGGGGCTATTGTAATCAGACGGAATAATTGATGAACTCGATGAAGAAGATATTATATTACAACAGTTCATTGGTGCAGCAGAAGATGAAAATAATCATGTTGGAGGATCAGCAAATAATACTGTTGATGATGTAGTGATTATAGAATCAGATTTGTATTGGTCTATAGGATACTTAAAATAAATGTTTCAAGATGCAATTGTCGTGAAATAATTTTACCAAAAGCAATAGGCACCATTAAATTTCAGATAATAGAAAAAATGAAACGTGTTAAAGTCCAATTTGGGAGAAATTTTTAGTTCAAAAGAATCACAACAAAAACCGATAGAGAAGAAGTTGAGTTTAAAATCTGTAGAATATAAAATAAAACCGTTGCATTAAATGATAAAATTTTTTGAAGATGGGATCAACCAATTAAATGAAAAAATAACAATAAAAATCAAACTAGGCTGCAGTTTGATGTTTAATCATTTTTGTTATCACGATCTTTTCACAAAGAAATATAGGGGAGCGACATGCAATCAATGGAATTAAAGTAGGCAATTGCATATTCAATTTCATAATTTAAGAGAATATGATCTTTATCATATCTTCAAGTATGGTATTAATAAGTTCAGTAATTAGTCAATATCGTGCATCCCATCAATAACAGAAAAATTTCTGTGTTTAATTGTACGTCAAAATCAAACAAAAATTAAATTCATTGACAGCTAACAGTTCATAAATTCATCATTGGACTCTGCTGCTAAATCCTTAAAAGCGACACATTTATCTACAAAGGAGTTTAAGAATCAAATTATTAAAATAACAAAGGGGATATTTCTATACAATTTTGCAATGAGTTTATTTGTTCTGGAAGACACAAAATCAATGACATCAAAATGGGAGGAAGTTAGTAGAGAAAAATATGAAAAAGCATTATCGACTTGGGAAATATTTTGTTGTGCAAATTTGTTGGATTATATGATTTCGTATTTAAAGCTAGATGTGTATTTGTTAGTCGATTCTTTCCCGCAATTCCGTGTAAAGTCTTAAGCGCACAACAATTTGAAACCCTTTAATATTTTAGGTATCTCAGGAATGCCATGGGCATCTGCGTTGATGTCATTGGAAAAGCTTATTAAATTTCTGCAAGATAACGATATGTATGCATTTTTCGAAGGAGGTTTAAGAGGATGGTTAACATTTTTAAATAAGCATCCTATTGCCACTAGTGAAAATGTTGACTTTTTGTATAAAGATTTTAATAATCTATATGATTAAGCACATGCAACCTATAGAAATTTATACGAATGAAGAAAAAGTTTAAAAAGGAGAAAAAAAGAAAACCAGTTGTTGTAATAATAAAGGTTTCTTATTTTAAATAGTTTTTATTAATGAATGCAATAGCCATGCATTAGGAATGGAACACGGTGACACGTACCTGCAAATTTTAGACTGCCCAAAACATATCAAGACTGGTCCATCTCTTGCAAAAATATCAAGACTGTTCAAAAATACATCTATTTTCCATAAAATCTCATTTTATTTAAAATCATTTTTCAATAAAAAACACCATTTTTCAAAATTTCATTACTTCATCCCACTCAACAGAATAAATTCATTTAAATCTTATATTTCACATTAATTACTTTCCTTCCCACCCATATATTTTATCCGTCAAGGAAAAAATATTTTAACACCTTTATACTATTTACATAAATTAATCAATCAAATTATCCATTAAAAACAATATTTAATTACCCTCCACTTCACAACTATCATATTCCCCCTTACATTACCTCTTTAACAAGCTATCACTCACCAAAATCCAAAAATACCCACAAACCTATTACGATAAACAAAAATGAGCGCTTATTATCTCATCAGTTGATCTAGTGCCATACCACCTCTTGTAGGCTAAACGACGCATCCTACTCCATAAGTTCTTTAGATAATTTATAGTCAATATTTTAGTCCCAACATGTCTATATCATAAAACCCCAAAAAAGTTAAAATCCATCCCCCCACACTCCTCTCGAGTTCTCATTTAATTTTAGGCTTCCTTTTCACTAAACCAAATTCTACTTACCCGATTCCGATCAAAAAAAGTGATCCGATCAAAAATTTGGTCTTCCCTAAAATATTTTTAAAAAAGTCAACGATAACATATACATCACTTTTCTTAAATCACTTCGACTTCTATGACTAGGGGTGGGTGATCTGATACGCTACTATCTACCTACTAAGCTCACAAATCTCCATTCATTTTCCGGAATTTAAAAGCCACTACAATCTAGCAAAAAAATTAGAAATCTCTAAATAATTAATTATATATTTTCAAAAATAATTATGTTTTTGTTTTTTTGTTTAAGAGTAATTTAATGAACCTTTTAATGTTAAATAATGGTTATACTATGGAACAATACCTTGCAGTAATTAGAAAGATAGTTATCAAGTTTCGTTATTATTCATTCGTTATTACTACTATTAATAAGACTAGCCCTTTACTATTTTTTACAATAAGTATACTTATTATATGTAATTTCGCCATCAATATTATCATAATCGCCATTTATAATTAATTTTAACATTTGTTAATATTATTATTGTTAGGATACTTCACCTTACGATTGTTATTATTAGTTTCCATATCCTTACAACTATTGTCATATATTATTACGTTATTATCGCTTATGCTAATACCTAAATTCCACTATCTCCTACTCGGACATAATTATATTAACTCTATTTTTGTTGTCAGTAATCCAGGTTGACATTATAATCCTTATTTTTACTATCATTTTTGAATTATTGCTATTGTGAGTATGTTTTGAAGCGAGTTGAAATTTTTGTGTGGTTAGTAATTGTTTTCTTGAAGCCTTTTATTTAAAAAAGATTTAAATAGTAATGAAAAATTAAATGACTAATAAGTAGTTGTTTTAAAATTTAAAATTAAGTTTTAATAAATAAAGTGAACATTTGTTTTATAATCTGAATGAAAATTTAAATGACTTTAAATAGATTTTAAAAGATTTTAAGAAACGATCACTAATTTAAAACTTGAATTTTAATTTGTTTAAAAACAGAATTAGTGTTGGTTATAGTTTTATTTGAAATAAATTTTATGGAGTTGAATTTTAATGTTAATGATCCGACGAGTTTATCTTATTATTATCTTATTTTCTTATTATTAAGATTATATCGTCTCTATCATCATTATTACCATTATTGCAAATTATTATCGTTGTAACTATCATTATCTTAATCTTATCCGTGTCATTATAATCATTATAAAATGATTATTATTATCATTATTTATTATTATTATTATTAATATTATTATTATTATTATCACTAATATTCTTGTTATTATTGTTACTATTCTTATTATTATTACTTATTATTATTCTTCCTATTATTATTACGATTAACATTATTATTATTCTTATTATTACCACTAACAATATTACTTTTTTATTATTATTAATATTATTATTATAAAAGATTTATTACGTATAACAAGTTTGAATATACAAACAGTCTTGTTTTTAGATCTAAGTGCAACCCACACACGTTTCTTCAATTCATTATATACTTATCTTCAATATTGGAATTTATTTTGTTGTTTCTAATACCAATTTTGTGGAACTTCCATATTTCTGCTGATTAGGCTATGTTTGATTTGGAGCAGTCTTTTAATAATCCTTTAATTATGTTTTTGTTTTAAATAATCTTTTCCAGAAATCAAATTGTTGCGTTTGGAATTGAGCCAAGTGATCCAATTATGCAAGTATCTAATTCTACTTTAAAATCAGGCTTTGCTATTTTCACTTTATTTTTTAGTAGATCATATTTTTCTAAATTTCTTTTGTTACACTCTTAAATTATTACGCATTAAACGATATATCTGTATCATGAATCTTTTTGAAAAAATATATTGCGATTCTTATTTGCTGAAAGTGAGTTTTCTTTGCATTTTAGTTTTCAATGATTTTTCCATTTATCCATTCCAGACATTCATTTAGAGAACATTAGTTTGTTACCGTCGCAACATTTTAATGTCAATTTTAAGATTACCGTGGTACTATCGTGTGTTTTTCGTCACGGGATTACCATCCGGATTGTTATCGGTAGATCAGATTGATGGCATTAATATCGATTTTACTGCCATTTTAAACGAAGTATTAGCAAACATTTGCAGCAATCATAATTTCATTGTAGCGTGCTCGTGGACCGCATTAAATTGTCAAGTAGGCCGCATGCAGCCCGTGGACCATAGTTTCTTCCTCTCTACTTTAAAGTGTAAAAGTTCAGCTCAAAGGTTGGAAATTTAAACGTATAAAAAACATTTTCATAACAGTAATAAGAACTATAATGATAATAAAATAATAATAATAATAATAGTAATAATAATAATAATATTATTATTAATAATAATAATAATAATATTAGTAATAATAATAATAGTAATACTTATTCTTTTCATTTAGATGTGACTATTGGCGTCATAGGTGTGAAAATTTACACCTAGAAAAAACATTTAAATAATAATATTAATAATAATAATGATTATGATGAGGATAATAATAATAATCGTGAGATATGACTAAAATTAATATAACAATATCATGTTGACCTTTATATAAGTAGCTTGATATATGTATGTGATAATAGGTGACTGCATGTTTGACTGTTTGAATTTGTGTAGGATTTTAGTGCTCAGACATTATTACATAACTGATTCCTGGAAAGCTATATATATTTGTTACAATGCCATTTTGTTTTTAGACTATATATTTTATACTTATTTATCCAGGTTTATCCAAAGAATTCATACTAGATACAGAGGCTAGCTTTGACACAATTGGTGGAGTATTAACATAGTTAGATGAACAAGGCAATGAACTGGTTATAGCTTATGGATCAAAAGCAATGAGTAAGCATGAATTAGGTTATTGTATAACCAGAAAAAAGCTTCTAACAATATATTATTTTACAAAACATTTTAAACACTATTTATACGGGAAAAGATTTAAACTTCAAACTGATCACAAAGCCATAACTTGTATGAATAATACTAAAAAACCGATTAGTCCACAATTCCAGACATGGATCAATTATTTAAGTAGTTTGGATAGGACTATGGAATACAGAAAATGACAATGTCATTTAAATGCTGAAGCAATGTCGAGGAATAATTGCGAAACATGTATTCAATGTCAAATAAATCACGAGAATGCGAAAAAATGGAAAATGGAAACAAAAATCTTAGCAATTGAGCTTAAATCAAATGTTAATAAATGGCAAGAAAACTCTGAAGAAATTAATATTATAAAAGGTAACTTAAATTTAAGTTTTCAAATGGAATCATAATGACAAATAATAATAAAATTTGGATTCCTTTAGAATGCAGAAAATTATTTGTAAGTAATGAACACGAATCATTATGTCATATTATATGACAGATATAGGATTTCAAAAAATGGCAGCTCATATAAGAGAAAATTATGATATGGAAGGTCTAGAAGAAATGGTAAAAGAGGTTACTCAAAGTTTTAAATATGGTCAATTAAGAAAAACACAGACAACTCAAAAAAAGAAAAAATTATTTGTATTCAAATTGATGACATCTTTGAAATCATTCATATTGATTTTTGTGATCCTCAATGAAAACTTTATATGGAAAACAATACATTTTAACTATAATTGATAAATTCAGTAGATTTATATCTCTCAATGCAGTTGCACATTAAGACGAAAATACCACTGTTAAAATATTAAAAAATAATTGGATTTTTAAATATGGTGCACCAAGAATAATACACACAGATCGTGGAAAATCATTTGAATCAAATCTATTCCAATACTCAAGTCTATATCATCATAGTAGTAATGGAATAATTGAAAGACAATTTTGAACTATAAGAGATACAGTTCGGCAGGACTGGGCCAAAGTTTTACCAGAAATAGAATGTATGATGAACACCACAATTCAGAGAACGACGAATGTATCTCCAGCTGAAATAGTTTATGGGAAAAATTTACACAAAGAATAGAATTGTTGGGAATGATAAAATAAATTTAAAAGAAAGAAATCTAAATCGAAAGACAATATAAACAATTATATAAACAAAGTTATATAAACAATTTAAATAACTATGAAAATTCCAAAAATTTAGAAAAAAATAATACAATTAGAAAATTTAATATTGGTGAAGTTTTAATTAAAAGAGAAAGTTTACAAAAAAATGAAAGCAGGTATGAAGGACCAACAATAATCATAGAGAAAATACATGATAAAAGTTTTAAATTAGAACTTACTAATAGTAAAAAAATAATAAGAAATATTGAATGGTTAAAACACTTTAAAAGAGAGGAATGTGAGACATGACTAATAATAATATAACATTTTCATATTGACCTTTATATAAGTAACTTGATATATGTGTGTGATAATAGGTGACTGCGTGATTGACTGTTTGAATGTGTGTATGATTGTAGTAT
>MQRL01609769.1:1134-17603 GCA_001938525.1 Dugesia japonica
TTTTTTTGTCGAGGAAATGATTTGGAGACGCTTAATAAAAGGTATGACATGTGTTTCAAAGCGAATGGCATCGCGCAAAAGAGAGATTTACAGCATGCATTACCGATAAATATCAATTAGAAATGTATGCAAAAACATTAAAATAGAAGAAGGATTAAAACCCATACTACGAATGGCATTTGATAATGAAAGAGACGTAGTCAACAATTTAGAAAATTTGTTGAATTGAAGAAGAGGCGAAGATATCGAAACATACTTTAAGAGATATGGAAAAGTATGTGCAGAATAAGATTCAGGAAATTGTTTGCAGATGTGAGAGATGTCAAAAATCTAGGACTACAACAAAAATGAAAAAACAGTAAAGAAACTAGAAGCGAGCGAGATGTTGGAAATTATATTTGTGAACAAGAAAGGAAAAGACGAAAATAGTACATACTACGTAAAAAAGGCCAATATCGAATAATTATCGAATTTTGACATACATATCAACACAAGATGGTTAAACAATAAAGAAAATGATTTTTGAATTATGAATTTTGAGATTNGGCTGCTCAAAGAAAATAAAACTAGATTCCGAGAAGACATTAAAGTCACAAATAATGAGAGAATTCATAAAGAAGTTAGATATGAAGTTATGTTTTGCGAGTCCATATTATCATTAAACAAATGGAAAAATGGAAAGTCAATTATAGAAAGTTTGAGAACTAATAAATAAAACTTCATAGGACAGAAGGAAAACGGATTGGGTAAATACACTTTTAGAGATAAAATTCACATTAAACGTAACTAGCGATTGGAATAAGAATTCAGAGAAATACAGATAAAAAAGAAACCAGAAGAACAAACAAAGAGGAAATTCAATGTGTTAGTAAAAATAGTAACACGTAACAATAGGCAAGCCTAATCGAGAAAGTTTATGAAAGACGATTTATCTTAAAAAATGAAAATGAGAAGCCAATCAAAAGAAGTATAGAAAATTGAAAGCAAAGAGCAATGAAATTAGAGGGATGCAAGCAGAGTTAGGCCGATAAAAACAACAGCGGGTGGAATAACTTAAACAGATTTATGTGTTAAAAATTTGTATTGATCAGCAGGAACAGTGCAATGAACACCGACTGCGAGAAATCACCAAGTGGCAGGAGAAGCGGGAGAAAGATCTCGTCAAGTTACTCATACGAACGACAGAATTAGCCAAACAGCAGCAGCATGTAATTCAATTGATGTGATCAACTCAGTTGTAAGCCGAAGAGTATACGAAGCAATCGGAGAAATTGTCAGACAAGGTAGAGACAGTTCTACAACAAGTGCTTGCACCATTGGATGAGACAGATATTGTTAAATAGACAGTTGTGTGATCAAATCTTTCTTGAACCGCAATATGGTTTTATACTTGTGATTTTCTTTATTCTAATTAGTTGATATAAATAAAAAAATTAACAAACATTATTAATCTTAATATTCATGGATAATATTGCAAAGAAGTTCAAATTTATTATGAAAAATAACTCGTTAATAATTTAACATAAATTTAATAACCGAATTTAGGTATTGGCAAACTTAAAGGTTTCTTATTATAAACTTATCAGGAAGCAGATTGCAAATTGTATTAATAATACCAACGTGATCATAAAATAATATAATATCTCTAATTAGTTGCAGTGTCTAACGCAAGGAAGATGACTAACATTGGTTTTACAAATTTCATACGTTTATAAAAAATACCTTGGAGATTTCTAACTTAATTTATATATTTTTTCATCTCTTAAAAATGTATATTATTATTCGATGGTTTGTTAACTAAGGAATCAATGTTTACTTTTTCATGGGTRCAATATAGTGTTAAATACAGAAAGTATCTCGTGTAAAAATCGAATATTGTGTAGTGGATAAGAGGTGGTATATAATTAATTAAATATAACAATTACATTCACAAAATTTATAATAATTATAATGTATAATTCCATACTTATATGGTCTTTTATTTTACTAATAATATACTCATTAGAGGAGTCTTTCGTTATTTGAATAGTATAATTAGCTCCAAGTTGTTTGCTACTTCTAATCGACATTCATTTATTTTTGTCATTAATAAATAATTATAAACCATTGTAAATTCCTCACCAACAGTAATAATATCATCAGCTCCAAGAGATTGGCTACTAATAAACTAACTAACCCAATAGTTCCTGTTAACATGATTTATATATAGATATGTATTTCTAATTACGTAAACAAATGCCTCCCAGCACCAATTATAAGAACTTTGGATCCTAAAGTAACATTTCGACGCCTATAAGCATGGACTCTTACAGACAATGACTCTAAGAGAGTCCCTTCTTCGTTTGATACATTATCAGGTAATCTAAAAAATATTTTATTTTATAATCACAAAATGAAATTCGAATGAAATAGAAATCAAGTTTTAAAAAATTACCATTTGAAATTTTTAGTAGTAAAATTGTTGTCTAAATAGATAAATTGAAATAAGATCAAAAATAATTTAGTAAATGTGAGAATGGATATTTTTACTCAAAGATATTTAGTTTATTTATAATTTCCTTGAGAAAATAATGAATCAAGGATAACGGTCATATATAGAATGTGAATTAAACTGGTTAGAATCCTATATATTTGAGATGCAATTGAGGCAAAATAATAGCCATCTGCCAACAATCGATCGTATAAGGCAACAAGCAACTGCTGACTTAATATTGTTTTCTAATATCCGTTGACTTGGCCAACCAAGTTTAGCAAAGTAAAAACCGAAATTAAGTGACTAAATTGTATTGAGTTATAATTTAATAAAGAAGATAAAGATATAATTTGATTACATCGCAAATTGTTAGCTATCCCAATTCTGTGAAAAACAAACATCTTCTTTCTTGATTTAGGCACTCAAACATGTAATCGCTTCAACAAAAAAATTAAGAGAAAATAATGATGACAAGGAAAGGTCTTGGGAGCTTCATAAACTCAACAAAGGTCGGTGGAAGGCACGTATGATAGAAGCTTGTGCTAGAATGTAACGATATAAAAGACGTTACATTGACTATCGGCAACAAGCCAAAAAAGAGCATATCATCAAGAACGGGTTTGGAAGACTCAAATAACTACGCTTGTTGAGTTACTCCAACAATCTACTGTGCATGAGACTCAGTTGTTCCAAAATATCAAAGAATTGAGGAAATTCATACTATCTGCATCGGTAATGGTTGATATGACCACGTAAGCTCATTCCGCGAAAAAACAATTTTTCTTACTGCGAATACATTTTTATACCTTTGCCTTATATTAATGTTATCTATGCTTATAAATAAAGTAATTATTTTGAAAGCTCGTGCTAATAAGTAAGGACTTAGGTTTAATCATTCAGTTTTAACATGAACGATGACAAGTTATCCAACACTCTTGAAAAATACCATCAAATAATTCAAGGGCTGCGATGAGACTGGTCACAAAATGAGTGCAGCATAAAAAGACCTCTATAGAGGAAGGAAGCTCTTCTTCAGAAAGTGGAAGAGACTGGAAAACAACAATATGTGCTCAGACACACATCAACCGATTACACTACTAAGTGGAATTCTTAATAGGTTAAATATACTATCTAATCAACACCTACCATCGGACACTAATTTCATGATCTTTTCCGGTTACCAAGTCACTAACTGAACCAGAAACTTGGGATGAGGTAGCTAACTGCCATCTATTCAATTTAGAGGACTCTTAGAGCCTGTACTAATTGACCAAAGGCTGATACTAACAATCACACTGATCTAAGGTAAAAAAGACTAGATGTCTTGAATCGAGTTATTTATTTGTTCAAAGTGAATAATAATGGGGGAAAATAAACTCAAACCAAACGAATATGAGCATATACTTGAACTGTGCAAGTCACCGACTATATTCTGAAAATCTATTATATAACACTAGAATAAATTCTTCAAAGGGCGTTCTTCTCCATGCCAAGCCAGTAATCTACTTGACTTAGGTGACTCCAAAAATAATTTTATTTTTCAAAATCGTTAATTTTATTTGCCAAAAGTTTTTTTTATGTGAAAGACACTGTATAATTATAATTATGTATTTATTATTATAAGTTATTACAAAACGTTTATCTGAATAGATCCAAAATGTGTGTTTTTATAACGAAAGTAAATTTTTGGTTTTCAAAATGACAAACAAAGTACTTTTATAAATTATTAGGTTGTAACATATGAAATGTCTGAATTTAATAACTCATATATAAGATAATGTAAGTCATGTAATAATTAATATATAGAAATTATTTATATATCATTTTGAGGCTTGAAATATGGATTATCTTTGAATAATATTTTTTTTTAAAATAACATTTTTTCAAATAATTTTTGAAAGCATGGAAAAAAAAGTAACAAATACGGAAATGCGTACCATTTTTTTATATGAATGGAAATTGAAGCATAATGCTACAGAAGCTGCCCGAAACCTTAAGTTTCCATTTGAAAATGCTTCAGCTAATAAACTAACTATTAAGCTATTGTTTAAAAAATTTGAAAATGTTGACAAAAAAACCCTGGTCAATGAGTCCAGGGGGCGACCTGGTCTCGTCATTAATAATGAGAAATTACGATGCTTGGTTGAGCTAAATACAAGTCAATCAGTTAGAGAACTTGCAAAAACGTTCAATGTTAGACTATCTCTCGTCATTTAAAAGAGATTGGTAAGAAGAAAAAGATGGACCAATGGGTTCCTCATTTTATGAATAAATCCCAAAAATTTCAAAGATTGGATATTTGCCGAAAGCTTTTGAAGCGCAATGAAACGGACTCTTTCTTAAATTGCATCATCACATGTGATGAAAAATGGGTTATTCATCATAATCGTGCACGTTCTGCTCAATGGTTAGATGCTGATGAAGCTCCGTTACACTGTCCAAACCAGATTTGCATCCGAAAAAGACAATGATAAAAGTTTGGTGGTCTATGGCTGGTGTTATACATTATTCTTTCTTAAAACAAGATGAAACTATTACCTCAGACAAATATTGTTCTGAAATTGAAATAATGTATAAAGAAATATGCATTAAACAACCATCATTGGTCAACAGGAAAGAAATCATCCTGTTGCATGACAATGCCCGCACACATGTTGAAAAGAAGAAGTTGCAAAAGCTGATCGACTTAAATATTGAAACTTGGCGACATCCTCCATATTCGCCAGACTTAAGGCTCACTCAAATGTTGACAAAAACAATGTTGAAAAGTTCAATGCCTTTGGAATCAGTCTAATTCCAGCAGTCACTGTTATTAACCAGCCAGCTCAATCTCCTTAATTAAACATTAATGATCTTTGTTTGTTTCAATCCTTGAGTAAGCGATGTCAAAAAAATGTGGAAGGACCTAGATGTTTTGTGGACCACACTTTAAGCTAAATTCTGGTCTACTAAAGAAGAAACACTAACTTCTCTTTCCAGCACTATGTCTTGTATCATAAATCAGATTATTGCTACCAAAAGAGTGGCTGTTGATATTTAAGCATAACAGATCTTATTGTATCATGTATATATTAGATAATATGCATTATCATTCTTATTTACCTTAAATTTACAAATCTAAACATTTCGACAATATTAAATTTTACTTATTAAATTTGTTTTTCAAAATATTTGTTTAANTTACAGATCAATGGAAAAGTTAATTTTTAGAAAATAAATTTTGAAATGGAAATTTTAAAATTTTAATTTTTGAAATGAAACTCTAAATTTTTAAGAATTGAGATTATTTTTTGTTAATTAAAATTTTGTATAAAAATATTTTTTTTGGATTATTAGACTAATGAAATCTTAAAATTTAAAAAAAATATTCGAATAATTTGATTCGCATTTATTCGAATGGGAAACTCTACTTACAAAATATCATAAATTTTAATCAAGTGATTCTCTAAAAAAATTGAAATAAAAAATTATAATAAAGATATCAAAGAGATAAGTTACGAAACATAAAATCAAAAAATAAATATTCTAATATTTACTTGAAACAGGGGTGAGTAATATACTTGCATAATGTTCCATCAACTGGTGGAGTAGCGTGGAATACAACTTTCGAACACAAATTATATCGTCCTGTTATGCAAAGCGTGCATCGAAGACAAGGTACTCCAGGTTCAATGGCAACTCTTTTTCACTAATGTATTGATAGGATTTAATGATTTAAAAAAACTTAGCGAGGATATTTTGAAGTGATTAAAGTGGATATTAAAAGTTATTCGAGATATTGAATTGTAGTGAAATAATTGTTGTAATGAAATATGAAGAGTATGGTGAAAATGTTGAATAGAGTATTGTGGAAATATGTAGTGTTATAATGATAATAATATGTACTAATGTGAAGTGTAGATGGGATAAGTATGACCGAAGTAAACAAAAAATAATATAAAGATTGTGATAAAGTAAATAAAGTGTAAAATAATCAGTCGACAAAGTAGAGATTGCGTGTGCAATATTAAAAATAGTTAAACGTGTGTGAATAAAGTATAAAAGTTAATTTAGAGTGTGTGGAGTAGTAAGCAAAAGTGTGAAATGAATAAAGTTAACTGTGTAAGGTTAAAGGTGTGCATAACGAGTTAAGTGAGTAAAGCAAGGTAAATAAATCAGACAAGTGTCAAATAAAACTTGGTAGGTATAGACGTGAATTATAGGTAAACGCATGTATGTGTGTAATAAAGTAAACGATAACAAGTGTTAATGAATTGATAAAGTACGTAAAGGGAACTAATGAAGTGTTTATTGAGAGTTAAAACAAGTATGAGTTATGAATTAATCAGGTATGTATTGAGAGTTTAATAGGTATGTATGGTGAATTAACGAAGTATGTAGTATGTGAATAAGTAATGACGAGTGTGTGTATCGATAACAAGCTAAAGCAAATTAATGATAAATGCATAAAGAACTAATATAATTGGAGTGTAGAAGCCAGGAGGCTATCATATTTTACTTTCAGGTTATTCACTAAATCAAACGATCGAGAACTCAATCAGATAATTCACCATTGATAATTCAATGGACAGATACAATCTACGAAATACGACAAAGGATCAGAAATCTCCTTCGAAAAAAGTCACATCCAATCAAGACAAAAAGATCAGTATCGTTCAATCCGCAAAGCAGAAATCCATACGATAAATAATTTTTAAAGACGCCAGGAACTCCATCAACTTCAGCGAAATCAACAGACAATTTACAACAGACTAGCGAACCAGATTCAAATTTGATCGACAATTTGAAATATAATTACAGTGTGATATCATTGAGCAAATCGAATTCAGGAAGATCAAGTCCTACGACATTAGAGCAATCAGAAGAAATCAGTGCAATTACAATTTATCGACCAGCAAGTCAGTTGGATAATTCCAGCAGTGACAGTTTAGAATCAAGTGACGACTCAAATATGTCAGAGCACGAGATAAATAATGTAGATCAAACAATAAACGAATGCAGTACTAGTGTAATCGGACACAAAAGTAAACATGGAAATGGAAAACGGAGTTCAATGACGAAAATTTTTCGGGCATGCTAGAGAAATTAGAGAGTTTCATAGCGGCTTATGAGATTCATCGAAAGGCATGTAGATGGAGAGTAGAGCGGGCGGTAGATCGACTACCCATTTATTTAAAAGGATCGGCAAAAACGATATATTGGAATAAAGCTAAATGGGTCAAAGATAAAATAAATACGTAGGAAGCATCGAAGAAGCTATTAGAAGACAATTTCAAACCATTGACATTACAAAGACAGGAAGTCCAAGATTTTACAGTGGGACGACAATTAAAAGACGAATCATTACAAGCTTATGCAACAGAACTATGGAGACTTGAAAAATTAGCGCTTGGAGAAGATGTGCCAGATAAAGTAATGAAGAAACCTTATTACGAAAGGACAAAATTCTAAAGCAGTCATATTCGAGGATGATGAATTTAACATTGGACGAACGTTATCTACATCTGAGGGGAGACGAAAAACGGAGTATTCACCCATAACTAATCAAGATGTACAAAGAGTAGATATTAAAGAAAACCGTAGGAGTAGATTTTGGAGTTAAAATTAATTATCCAACGATAAATGGTGATTTAGTGACAACAATGCAAACAAAAGTGGTTAAAAGATTTGAGACGACAACTGTTGGTGAATTAAAAGATATTCTTAGTGAATTACCACTGGAACATTGATTGGAGCGATATAGAATAATATGTGATTACATGATAATTGAACGAGATAAATTGAATAACCGAGAAGTGCATTTAATTGAGTTTAAGTTAAGATCTGGAGAGATTACCGAATTAACGTTAGAATAAGATGATGGACAACCGAAAGATTTTGTGAAGCTATCAGTCAGTAAAATGCGAACAAAGATGATAAAAGGTTATCAAGAGGGAATAGACCAATTCGAGTATTTAAAGTTAGTACATGATGATCAAATTGCGTTGACAGCCGCAACAGGAAACGAAGTGGAACCGTGGAAAACGTTAAAGTGGAATTTAACAAAAATCAGATTAGTAATACTTAATCATTTTCATTATATTAAAAGTGGAGAAAGAAAAGAGGTAATTGATCGAATGAATCAACTAGGATTGATATTCGGAGAACATTTTAATGAAGCAGTGAGAGCAATAGTTTATTTAAAGGCATCACAAAACAAGAGGTGAAAGTGACAGTTCACTTTTCAGATGAATTGAGTAAAGAATTTGAAGTGAAGACGATGACAAAATGGGAGAAATTGATAAAAAAAATACTAAGATATGTGAATAAACAATCGTTAATAGATAAAGAGAATATGCCAGTAGTAAAGAGAGAAGATATCATAATTTATTGTGGAGAAGAGATCACGGGATATCTTGACGGTGATGCGGTGAAATTATCAGGTATATGACCAGGTCATATTATGAATATATACGTATTTGCAACAGGTGACGGAGAAAGGAATCCGTACACTGGAAGAGAAATCAGAGAGAATTTATGTCGAAAAACAATACAATATTATGTAAATAATGTGAATCCATTAATGCCATGGGGATTACAGGTACATCCCGAAGACCTAAATTTTGAATTAACTGAAAGAGTTACAATGTTACAAACAGGACAAACATCGAATCGACAATACAGGGCAAATCAAGAGTTAAGCAGATCAGCAGAATTATTAGTAATGAAGAATCGTAAAAAGAAAACAAATGAAGATGAGACAGATCCAGTAGCACAGTTCATATCATTAATCAACGAAGAGCAGATTTTGAGAGTAGATGTTCAGAACTTTCATGGATCAGATATTATTAAAAAGAGATTTATTAATAGACGAATTGAGAGATTTAACATTCGAAATATCGAGATATAAAGAGAAATTTACGTGGAGACCGAAGCAATTCAAACAGATTATAAAACGATGCCATGACAATGAGATAGATGAAATTGAACCAAGGCAGTATCATTTTTGAGTAACAGATCTAGAAGGATACGAAACCAGGATATCTGGTCTTGCATACGAAACAATTGAGGAAATAAAGGAGAAAATACCGTTTGAACCACCGTATATATTGACATTAAATGACAAAGAATTGATAAGTGATGATATAATCGGAACATTAAACGTTAGGTGGAAGCAGACAGTTAAATTGTATATTAAACCGGAAGTGGGAAAGAGATTAATAAAAAAGATTATTGAACGGTAAAACGTTACCAACTGGAAAACAGATTCAACCGCAGATCACCAAGTATACAAAACCAATTGTAATCGACAGTGAAGAAGGTACGAGTAATACGACATTGAAGTCAACAAAGAGTAAATCAATGAAATCAAAATGACATATATCGTCAAGAGAAATTACAACAGAAGAAGATGATGTTATTGAACAAGTATTTAGATTATCAAGTAACGATGATAAAGAGAAGTTACAGATAACTAGAATCGATCCAGAAACAATGAGACAAATGCCAATGAAAAAGAAAAGAGTAAAATTAAAGAGTAAATTTAATCCTAGAGAAGTAGACATTGATATTGAAGATGAATTATTTGTATTACCAAGAATACCAAATTTAACAAGACAAAAGTCACCTTCATTGATAGAATTCGAGCATAATGAGAGAATGCCGACTTCATTAGAATATGAATTTGGAAGAGAAAAAATATGTCTACCACTAGAATTTGAAGAAGAAATAACGACAACAGATAATGCTATCAAAACTACGCATAATCAAGAGGAAACGACAGATCAAGAAATATATCAGAGAATAATGGTTGATGTGCAAACAGAAATTTAACGAAAGGCGTGAGGACTGCCAAGAGGATCTATTACGACAAAAGTAGCAACAAGTCGAAAACCAACGCAAGATGAACAATTAGCATCAGTATCGCAGGAAATTACGGAGGGATGCGAACCATCAGAATTATCAACGGAAAAGAGAATGCATCAAGTAGTATTAATATTATATCTGGAATTACAAATTTGGATTGCAGCAACGCTTACGAATGGCATTTGTTACTGCTGCCCCCCGTTCTTCGTAGTTTGCAACATAAGATCCGCCAGAGCCTTGTTTTTTTGTGATTATCCGACGTTCAAAAGAATTTCCCCGCAAATTTCTAACATAGTTTTTATTGACATTGAATGCCTGACATAATTCTTTGACCGTTGAGTATTTTGGTTCTACCTTTCCTATCTTAAAAAGTAATATCTCATAATTTAATAATAAAATCATTTTTTCGTCTTCGGATAGAGTTGACATTTTAAAAGTCTTCCTAAAATTTAACAAAAACAGCTATTATAGTTATAACCAAATTTAAATGACTTGGTGAAATTTGATATATTGATAAAATTTATAAATTCACCTTTTTATGGTTTGGAGGTAGTAACAATTTAAATCGTATTGTATTGATAAAAGTTTTTCTAGTTTAATATTAATGTATGTATATGGCAAAACTAAAACAACGATTTTTGATACTACTTATGACAATTTATTATTATTATTATTTCTTGTATAATGGATTAGAGGTTTGGGTTGGGGTATGAGGTTGTTGAGGTCTGGTTTTCCGAATAAGCAAATGTCTTCTTTCTGATCTAAGTATAATTGCGACTTTTTTTCTTCCTAGAGGCTTTGTTGCATTTAACCTGAATTTCTCTTAGGATTAAGCTCTGGATAGGTAATCCGGATATGCTAGATCGTGTAACTGGTTGCCTATTTTCCAAATCTGAATCTATCTTACCAATGCCTTCTTTGACAGTTGCTTTTTGTATTTGGGATTTTGAGTTTGATACTGTTAAATGTTAGTTCTATGAAATTTGATTAAGTGTTACGATTAACTATAATATTAAATTCCCCATCAACTCAAAGCTAAACATAGAAGAATCAACACAATTATTGGATGAATATGAACAACTAAAACACATGTTTTCGTCCAAAGAAGATGATAATTACGGTTTGGTGGTATACTACTAAATTAATTTATTATAATTTCTTAAATCCTAGTGAGACTATAACTGCGGAGTCATACTCTAAGGAAATTGAGATCATATAGAAAATATTGCTTAAAAACTGCCGGAGATTGTAAATCAAAAGAAGCCAATTTTTCTGTATGATAACGCCAAACGACATGTATCTCGATTAACTCTACAGCAATTGCATGAATTAAAGTAGAAAGCCTTTTTTCATTCACTTTATTTTCCAGATCTTTTACCATCAAATTTTTACTTGTTCAAGCACATAAATGAATGTCTTACCAATAAGATTTACCATGATCTAAATAATGGCTCCATTCTCAAATCCAAAAGTCCTACTTTGTATTTAAATGGAATCAATGAATTATTATTTCGTTGGCAGTACAAGGAGACAATGGACAGCGTTTAGAAAGAAATGTGGAAAACTTAGGAAATTTCTTAGTAAGGGGGATATGAGGAAATAATTTTTAATTAATAATCTCGCCCAATAGGAATTGATATATCTAAATATTAATATTTAAATACTTGTATTTCATAATTATTTATCTTATGAAATATAGTTTGTAGTAGTAAAACAAATGTCTCACAATATGAATTCTGATTTGCAAAATGAATTAACAATTGGAGATCTACCTAACAGTGTATTAATAGCATTGGAACATATTAGGTAGTTGCATTAATTCTCACTGTTTTTTTATAATAAGAAGAAAAGTAAATAAAAACTCCAAATATATTTCTTTTTACATAATATCTCATTCAAAGTAGCATCCATCATTCCTAACAACATTTTCTCACTTTTCTAGCAAAAAATGAATTTCACTATAAAAGGTTTTTCTTGCTTGGAATTTACCCAATAGTCAAGCCATTTATGGACATCATAATGATTGTTGAAGTGCTGTTTACCAAGGCCAAGTTGTATTGAGCGAAAAAGGGGGTAATCACGTGATGCAATGTCTGGTGAGTATGGGGGTGAATTAAACCTTCCCATTTAAATTCTGCTATTGTATTCCTCACTAAAATTGAAGGGTAGGGTAACAACACCGTATTATGTCTATTGGAATAGTCTGGCAGTTTTTTGAGCTATGCTTGTCTCAATTTTATTAATTGTTTATACAAAATCTAAAAATAAATTATCCCCCTTTGATCACAAAAATGGATAACATTACCTTGTTTCCATGCAAGTCTCATTTTGATGTTGATTTCCCTGTTTTATCAGGCTTCACTCATGATTTTCTTAGTTTTGGATTTTCATAAAAAATTCATTTTCTATCAAAAGTAACAATGCCATGTAAAAAAAGGCCTTTTCCTTTGACTGCTGAGCAGCGTCTGACAAATATATGCCTCTTTCAATTGGTGAGGCAATTATTTATCGACTTTCTGTTTGCATCCAATGGCTTTTAATAGTCTGCTTATTGTAGATGTATTTACATTAATGATTTTTGACATTGTTTCAATTGTTTTAGATCAATCTTTAATCCATTCTTTTTTCAAATCTTCATCTGTAAAGCGCTTTGGTTGACCTGAACGTTGTTTATCCTGCAAATCAAAGTCACCCATTTTTAATTACCAGCATGTTTCAGACAGAATATGGCTGCCATAAGCTTCTGAAAGCATCCTATGACTTTCTGCAGCACTTCTTTTGAGTCGAAAACAAAAAAGCAACGCCTCTCGAAAATATGCGTTTTTTGGAATAAAACTAGTCATATTAAATGGGTCGGTTTTTGTTTGCTGTACAAATTAACTACATAATATACCATTATTTCAACATTTAAATATTAATACTTAACAAATCCTACCGATTAATTTAAATTATCACTGAAATATTTAATAAGTTAATCAATTAAAAGAAACAGCAATAATTAATGCAACTACCTAATATTTTGATTAATTAAATTTTTTTTAATAACTTTTTTTGACTTGTTATTGTTACTCTTTAAAATTCACAATTCCATATTGGACAGCCTAATATTTTTTACTTTTATGCTTTTATATTACTTAAAAACTTATATTTAGCTTTCCATTAAATAATACTCACATGTATACACTAATTTGCAATAAAAAATTTATTTAATGATGATTAATTTTGAATAATACTAAGAAAAGGTTATTTTAATTGTATAAAAATTATGAAAACCATGCATTTTTATTATTCTTCCGGAATACTTCATAAGTGAGATTTTATAGACCTCTATTCTTGTATAATAATATTACCACAGATCTTTTTGGTTAATTTTAAGATTAATCAAAGATAAAACTATTCTATTTAGTGTAAAACATAGAGATAAAACACATCCACTGATACAATATAAACAATTGATCGAACTTAACAATTTAGATGTATTGCAACATTACAGTTATTTACGGAGGAACGAAATTATATTACAAGATTGTGGCATAAATTCTTAAATTTTCGTAAAATTTGATTTCTTCGTGGTTTATATTAATTATGTAGATCAGAAGTCAGCAATCTTTATTATTAGTCGGGCACATTTTTGAAATATAAAATTTCGACTGGCACAAAAAGCCCAATGACAAGCGTAGATGGTAAATTTCAGAAATCGAATACACCCATACCTCACTATACAGCCGCTCTTTATACGGCATTTCGCTATAACGGCCCTCTTAAATTAAGGTACGTTTTCGATTTACGGCCTAAATGTTTCGCTATAACGACAAAGAAAACTTTTTTTGATGTCGATATATCTGAATGTTGCCAATTTTGCGCAAGTACAATCTCGATGCACACTCTTTTTTATTTCCTCTTGTTTACGAGCGTGATTCAGTGTGTGCTCATAAAGCGGCTGGTTTAGACTTGTCTGTGAGTGTTTTATGTACATTTTTATTACTGATTGTTACACATTAACTGGAAAAATTGGAAACAATTAAGGAAATTTTTGCTACGTAAGTACGTATGTATGTATGTACAAATTAAAACTTTTTAATATGTATTTTTTATTAAACTTATTTTATAATTTCATTATTTTTTAGATAAAATGCCAACGAAACGATTATCAACTTCAGAGACTGATAAAAAGAGATGCCGAAAATCAGTCACGCTCGGAACTAAACTAGAAGTATTACGTTGTATAGAAGCTGGAGAGAAAATTGTTGAAATTTGCAAGACAATGAGACTTGCGAAATCTACCATTCAAATTTTTCGCGATAAAAAAGACATTAAAACATATTTGCAATCTTCTGTACCTTTAAATGTCTCAAGATTAACACGCCAAAGAAACTGGATTATGGAAAAAATGGAAAAACAATATGTATTATATGGATTGAGGACAATAACCAACGGATAATGCCAATGAGTCAAATGACTATCCAGGAAAAAGCTTTAAGTATTTTCGAAAATTTGGAGAATGGATATATCGATGAATTTGCTGAAGATGCCACATTCCAAACATGCTGAGGATGGTTTGAAAAATTCAAAAATATATTTAATTTGCATAATTTTAAAATGAAAGGTTAAAAAGCTAGAGCCGATGATACCGCATCTAAGGAATATCCCAACATTTTAAAGGGAATTATTGAAAGAGGTGGTTATAAACCTGAACAAGTGTTTAACGTAGACGAAACAGGGATTTATTGGAAGCAAATGCCTGATCGCATGTACATTTCAAAAATCAAAAAAACTGCGCCTGGTTATAAGGTATCTAAAGAACGATTAACTTTGCTACTTGGTGCAAATGCCGCGGGTGATTTTAAGCTAAAACCACCTTTAATATATTTGTCTGAAAATCCAAGGCCTCTTAAAGGACTAAATAAAAATCAATTACCCGTCATATGGAGATCCAACAAGAAAGCTTAGATGACTAAAGCTACTTTTGAGGATTGGTTTAAAAGCCACATTTGTACAATTGTAAAAAATATTTGCGAGACCATAACTTAAGCAACAAGGCTTTATTATTTTGGATAATGCACCAGGGCATCCTACTAATTTATCCGAACTATCTGAAGATGTCATGATTGATTACCTTCCGAAAAATACAACAACAACCTATGGATCAGGGTGCAATAGCCACTTTTAAGGCATATTACCTACGCCGAACTTTCCGACAACTTATAAGGGAAACTGATGGTAAATCTTCAATTAAAACATTTTGGAAAAACTATAACATCAAGGATGCTGTTGACAGCATCAGTGAATCATGGAAGGAATTAAAATTAACAACAATGAACCATGTTTGGAAAAAGATATTGCCAGAATGTGTAAAATGTAATGATGCAGAAGTTAATTTCCTTCCTGAAATTAAGCAAAACATTTTTGAAGGTTTGAACGAACGTGATGTGCTTGATCTACTTGAAGCTGATAGAAAACCCCTTTCATATGAGGAACTCATTCAGTTGTAAGCAGAACCGGCATTTGATGAAGAGATAGAGTCTGTTGTATCCAAACAGCTAACATCAAAAAATTTGTCGAAACCTTTTTCCTATTTCGAATAAGGAATAAACATCCTCCTTGAAAACGATCCTGACGTCGAACGTAGCGCTAAAGTTTCTCGAAGAATTAACTCAGCCATTAGCTGTTATAAGTCACTGAAAAACGAAATAGACAAGAAGGCAAGACAAACAACGTTGAACAATTTTTTTAAGCCAGGCCCATCTTTACCAGCAAAAAATGATGATGAAAGTGATTTGTAGGTTACCATTTCTTCATTGTCTTCAGATTAAAGCCATTTTAAAAACAATTATGTTTGTTATTATTTTACGTAAAATTGTATGTACTTGTTATGTATGTATTTTTGATTTAAATGAAATAAAAAGATAAAAGGCATTTTGAATGATAAACCTTGTTACATATGTTGGGTTAAAACGCAAAATTTTAATGAAGAAGAAATAATAAACATCTCGAAATAATACGAAAATCCGCAGGAGAACAAGCAAAAAAAATAAGTAAAATTTGGTGCTGGGCCAGAGAATCGACTCGATATTATAATTATTACGTAATTATTATTATTATTATTATTATTATTATTATTATTATTATTATTATTATTATTATTATTATT
>MQRL01609821.1:6813-19524 GCA_001938525.1 Dugesia japonica
GAATCATAATGTTAGAATCATAAATTCATTCAAATTGATCATAATTGTTGTGATGTCTAGTGGCTGTTTTGCTCTCAAATTGACTGCATTCCGATTGCTATTGTTTGTTATGTTTTAATGTCTGCTTATTGTATTTGTGTATGCTTGTTATATTTCAATTTGTGTCTTCCCCAACACTATAAAAAAAATTCCACAAAGTGCTCTAAAAAAAATCCAACAAGTGCTATAAAAAAATACCCATGAAAAATTTTCAATTTTGAAATCCAACAAGTGCTAAAAAAAATTAAAAAAAGTGGTTAAAAATAAAATTCCTCTTTAATCATATTTATAAAAAGGTTGTAAGGTGTCTTCTTAAAGTTTATCTTTATAAAATGGTAGTAGAAACATTCGATTGCAGGTATTGTGGAAAAAACATTAAAAAATTATGGGCTCTTAATACCCATATAAAAAATAAGCATGAGTTAAAAATTCCAACTCCATGTGAGAGGTGTCATGCAATTTTTAATTCGCCAGCGCATTATGAAAAAAATAAAATGTCATCATTATGTTGGAATCAAAGGGATATAAGTTTGAGATGTGAAATTTGTAAGGCAACATTTTCAAATCAAGGTGCAGCAAAAACACATTACGCAAGTAAAAAACATAGAAGGGCATTACCAAATTTAGAATTATCTCAAGAGATCGTAGAACTTATGTCAGTTTTTGGAATTGATAAATATCGAGATTATAAAATAGAATATTTTAAAAATAGTAAAATCGAGTTTACAAAAGACATTTCTCAAGATGGTGTTACACAAATGATTTTTTACATAAATGATTTAAAAGAAATAACAATAAGATTTTTTAATTTAAGGGGTCAAATAGTTATTCGACTTTCTGCATTAGGACAATATAGCAAACTTGCAAATAGTATAGAGGTAAGAAGAGATTTTAGATCTTATGCAAAAAATACAAGAATAATAATGGCATCTCAAATTGTAACTTCTGTGGAAAGTTTAATTAATGAAATAGATAGTTATATAACTGATAAGGATAGATGTGAAAGTGGATGGAGTATTGAATTTATAATAAATTTTACATTTACTCTTGAACCTTATCAATCATTAGTGACAGCGAGCACATATGTCAAGTTGCCATTTGTTAAATGGGGAGCTGTTAACATTGAAAATAATGATGATAAATGTTTTCTTTATTCAGTTTTGGCACACAAACATATTTATGCAGATTCAACACGAGTAAGTCATTATTTATCACATATTAATGAATTTAATTTAAAATGTGTTAATTTTCCAGCAAAACTTCATGATGTACAATTATTTGAAATATTAAACAATTGGAAAATTAATTTAATAGTGTTGAAAATTATAAATGATAGAAAAATATTACAGCTAATTCATATTTCCCATTATGATTGCAAATCGAAACAAGAAGAAAATAAATGTAATTTATTACTTTATAAAAACCATCATATTTTATGTAAAAATTTAAATGGTTTTATTTCTGATGGAAATAAAAAATATTTATGTTTAAATTGTATGAATGCCTATCAAAGTGAATCATTATTTAATAGACATCAAAGACAATGTATTAATTACAAACCCTAGGAAATAAAATATGATCCAAAGGAATATTATTCATTTAACGATTATAATTTTATGATAAAAGTTCCATTTGTAGTTTATGCCCATTTTGAGGCTTACACCAATACGTTAACCAATAAACAAAAACCAATAGCTGTTGGACTTTATATTATTAGTGAACATCCAGAATTAATAAAAACTGATTAAATAAAATTTTTTGGTGAAAATGTGATAAATGAATTTATAAGATTTTTAAATCTTTTAAATAAAAAAATATATGAGATTCTTGATTTTAGATCAACAACGGAAATTCAACAACAACCCAGAATTTTAAAAGATGAGTGTTTTACTGAAAAAAAACACTTTGGCGAAATCTAGAAGAAGTTTACAGCTTTTTCAATGGTGAATTTATAGGTCCATCACATGAATTTTGTAATAAGAAATATAAAAATATTATGAAAAATTTCTTTGTACCACTTTATTTTCATAACGCGGGCGGCTATGATAATCATTTATTTTTTAAAAATTTATGAGAAAAATACCCAACACAAATTAAGGATATAATTCCACACAATGATGAAATATACATATCTTTTATATTTAGGAAAATTAGATTTTTAGATTCATGCAAACTATGCCCAATGATATCAATTGAAGCACAGATTCTCTCTTTGTCGAAATCAGGGACCAAGAAAATTTGGACAAGTTGAAAACGCTATTAGGAAATGACCACTTTCAAATGAAAGATGAAATGCCTAATAGTATAATTATACAATGTAATTTTATAAGGTCAAAATGTTATGGAGTTTTATTTGTGACAGAAGATGGAAAGATAAAATTTAATCCAACACATAAAGGTTCAGCTAAAACCAACAATATGAAAATGAAAGAGTATGATAAAATTTTAAATGATCCAAATGTAACAGTTTATGGAACGAATCATAGTATAAAATCAGAGGCTCATGAACTAGAAGTAGTTTCTCAAGATAAAATAGTAATGACCGCTTATGATGATAAAGTTTTAATTGAAATTAATGGAATTATAACATGACCACACGGTAATCAATTTTGGTGTGAAATTTGTCAAATGTGGCATTTTAGATTAGAACTTTTAAATGGAATTTTATAATGTTTAAACTTTTAGGTTTTTAATTAAATTTTCATAATTTGGATTTTCACTTTTGGATTTTAAAATTATTTCTTGAACTTCACGAATCATGGTTTTACTTGTAGAAATTTCTTCATCTGTTAAAATATTATCATTCAAGGCCTTTTGTTGAAATAGAAAAAGTTTACTTATTTACTCCATTTACTAAAAAATTTTCGATAGTGTTTTATTTTATCATTTATAAAATATAAGTCATTTTCAAAATCTTTAATTCTTAGATATGACAATTTACTTTTTAGGTCTTCAAGTGTATAATTATTAATTTCATGTTGATAATTTTTTAAATCAGGATATAAGGATTCTTCTGCCATTTTTACAAGGGAAAATTTTTATAATTCATTTAATATTTTTTCCCTTTCATCCTTACAAAAATTAGGAACACTAATAAGGTTATTAATATAAATATTTGCTGGCAAAATTAAATGAAATTTTTTTAAGTATACACTTGTCATTATATCATCTTTTTCCAGATAACTAGTATAATTATTTCCCCCCTTTAAATTTATAGTGTTTATTTCCAATTTAAATTTTCCTTGTTTTTCAAACGCAAAATTTACAATCTCACCAGAACCAGTAAAATTAATAATAATACTAAATTTATGTATTTTTGTATATCCGCCAAGAAAAACACATAATGGGCCAACGTCTGATTTAGGTTTAAAATAAAGTTTAAAAGGACTCGTAAGAAAAAAAAATAGTTTTTCATTAAGATATTCCCAACGACCACTTATTATTACTTTTTATAAGATTACATATTCTGGGACGGTGGAATAATATGGAAATCTATTATTATTTTTATGGATAAAAAACATTCTAAAAATCACAAACGCGCTAAAACTATTTTTAAAAAAATCTGTTCTTCGAATATCCATCCACGGTAAATAATTATCAATTGATTCTTTTATTTTTTCTATTAGCCTAGGAGATTTGGTTGTTTTATATATTTCTAAATCTTCATTAATTTTTTTTATATATTCTGGGTTAAGAAGATTTTTTATTTTATTAAATTCCGCCAGCAAAGGAAATATAGGATCATTTTTTTCAAAATAGAAAATTGGTTTTTTAAAAGATCAACTTCTTCTCTTTTTATAACCTGTTTTTTAAAATTTTCGGCATCATCTTTTATTTCGGAAATAAACTTCTAAACAAATTTTTTGAGAAATTTATAATTTATTGGATCAAGTTCATCTTCAGGTTCATTACGAATTTTTAAAGTGTTAAATTTATTTTCGTGGGTTTTAAATTTATTTTCGAGGAATTTTAAATTTACTGCATCAAGTTCGTGTTTAGGGGCATCAAAAATTTTTAAGGATTTAATACTATCACCAGATTCATTTACAAATCTTTTTTCATTACTTGCATCTTGTATTCTTAGTTTACCAGAAATATGATTTATGATTTCTTTATCATTCATCGTTTGTAAGCTTTCTCCAAATATGTTCATTTATTTCAGAAATAATATCATCAAAAGATTTTTTGGGAAAGCTATATAAAAAATAAATACAAAGTACTCCACAAATTCTTGTTTCAAAAGGTTGAACTTGAATTTCATTAAATTTTTCAACATGCTTCTCAAGATCTTCATGAAAAGGTTTTAAACCAAAAGAGTCAAAATAGTATTTATTCTTCAGGGCAACCCAATGAGTTCCATTTTGATTTGTATTTTGATAATTAAAAATATAATTCATATTATTTTTAAATTTATCTGGCAACTCATTTTTCATGTAAATTTCCAATGGTATTTTTAAAAAGTTTGCAATTGAATAAATATCGAAATTTGTAGTTGTTGTAATTCTAAATGTTTTTATAAAATCTAAAATCCCTATTTTAACATTGGACATTTTCTTAAATGAATTAATAATGACATTGTTTTAATAATGAATAGGTTTTAAATTTTCATCCACAACTTCAAATCTTAACTCATCAACATAACCAATAGATATTTTTGAGTAAATAGGTTAAGATGGTCTTTCAATAATTTTAAATCCAAACCTTACACTAATTATTGGAAATGAATATAAAAAATAAGTTGGTTTATTATTTTTATAATTTTCCTTGATTAAATTAGAAGTAATGTTGATCATGTTTATATTATTACTAATGTTAACTTTCTCTTCGGAAAAATATTTTGTTCCAGGAATATACTCTTTCACCCCAAAACCTAAAAGTTTAAAAAAGAAAGATTTTTCATCAAAATTTAAAGTCTTATTTAAACCAGGCTTAGGAATAATTATTTCAAGCATAAATCTGGCGGTTGAGAGATCTGGAGTTATAATTATTCCTAGGTCGGTTAATTTCTCTGAAATTTGTTTAACCTCATAGGCTCCAGGATGAATTTTTTTATTTACACCTCCAAAAGTAAAATTACAATTTTCTTTTTGTATATTAAAAATAATATTATAGCAAGAAAAGTAAATTAAACCAAGTTCGTATTCTCCTGTTAATTCTAACGGAGGTTTTAAATTAATTTCTAAATTTGGACCTTTACCAGTAACTAAAAATTGATGAGACATTTATTTAAAATATTTTTTTTGATAGTCTTTATATTTTTCTTTTGTAATTAATTTCTTCGCTCTAATTTTTCACAGAGTGATTTAATTTCTTGGCTGGTATTTTAATACCCGGATTTCTTAGCTGAAATTAAAACTATTAATTTTTCAAATAAATCTATTTCTGCGCCTTGTCCTTGTTGTTGTAGCGGTTTTAATATTGGTATTTTTTTATATGAGGGCTTTTTTTAGGTGATGATCGTACTGATTTTGGTTTTACTTTTTTTTCAACATTTTATAATAATTACCATTCTTTGGATGTTTAATATTTAATTTGTTTAAATATATATTTGCATCTTCTGATTTAATAATATCAGTTTCTTTCCCTCCTAAAATTAATGTCATTACATTATTTGAATAGGGAATAAGTTTATCTGGAGATATATAAAAATATGGAATTGTATCCTTTTCAACTAAATATATTTTTTTATCATTAATTTTAATGGTTGGATACCTTTTTTCATTAATATTTTCATAAATAATTTCTGGTGTTGTTGGTGTTAAATTATCATTATTAATTATAATTTTATCATCATTTATTGTGAATGGGAGTTTATCTTTAAATTCATCTTCTAATTTTGGTTCTAATTTTTTATCTAATATTGGTTGTACTGGTTGTTGTAATTTTATTTCTTGTGTTGGCGATTTTATTTCTTGTTTTGGTAATCCTGGTGTTAGTGGTTGTAATTGTTGTTGTACTGTTTGTTGTAATGTTGAAATTAATGGTTGTTGTTGAAAAGTAAATGATGATTGTAAATTTTTAGATTGAAGAACTTTACTGGTGAAATATTCATTATATTTTTCTTCAGCTGCAATTATTTCTTTTAATTCTTTGATTCTTCTTTCGATGTCGCTAGTCATTTTAATAAGGATTTAAATATATTCCTGTTCCATCATAAGGTCTTAAGAATATTCCCCCATCTTTTTTTTTTAATTCTTTCGATGGTTTTAAATTTTGATTTTTTAAATATTTATAAATTGCTTCACCCTGTTTTTCATTTATCTTTCTACTTCAACTTCTTTATTTAATTGATCAATTTCAAGTTGTGTTTTATGCGCCTCCCGGGAACTTGCACTGTGGATGCGATTCAACTAGCAATCCCGGCAGCACTCGCAGCTCCAGCAAGGATTCCTGGTATGGCGGCTAAGAAAAAAAAGCCACCTTGTTTTTTTTGATGTTTTTTAATTTTTTCTTTTGCTTTTTTACCAATCCAATAATTTTTACCATCAATTTTAATAGATCTACTAAGATTTGAATTTACTAACTTAATTAATTCTTCTTCTTTTATATTTGCTTCGGGCATTTTATTTAGCAAAAAGATCGGTTGTCACTTCATTTGTTAAATGGTTTAAATAAAAATATGTATAGGATTCTTTCCAATGAAAATTTACTTCATAGTCATAAACATCTTTTTCAGTAATATTTGAAAATTAATCACTATAAACACTGTCACGATCTTTTTTATTTAATCGAAAAAATATAAAACAATTTGTGTTATTTCTTATTGAATTTTTATCAAGGTGAAAATATGTTTGTGAAATGTAAATTACATTACAATTTGAATGTCTTCCTCGAGTGAAATAACTTTTTTGAATTTCTTGATTCCTTTCATTTACAATATCATCAAAAATTACAAGATTTTTTTTTATTCTTTTTTAAACGATCACAAGGAATAATATCATTTGATTTATTACTTAGGATTATTTCTATTAACTGTAGTCTTTTTGTTACAAATTTCTTTTCAATGAAAAAATTTATAACTTCTATTGGTCTAGTACATGAATCTGGAACAATCGCTTGTTTCTCAAACATTAATATTATTTCTTGTTTTGTTAAACTATTTAAAAATCCATGATATAATAATTGTACTTCAAATTGAAAAATTGTAGTTGAGTAAAATATTAAATTATTATTATCAAGAAAACCTGGGGTAAGTAACATTTAACTCAAGAGAACATTTTTCACACAACCAGAAGACATAATTATCAACAATCGAAAATTACTAGGAAAAAGTTAATTATTAAAAATTGTCTTATCTTTCTTCCAAACTAAATTACTCATCCTTTTTTATAAAGAAGTTTTTTGTAACTCGTTCTCATAAAATCTTCCAAGAATTTTTTCATTATCGGTTGGATCGGGACTTTGATAAGTTGGTGGAATTGTTAGATAAATTTTTGTAACAATGTAAGTTTCTACAGACCATTTAAATTTATATTTTTTTTCAAATGTATTTTTTTTAATGAAAAGTATTTTTTTTAATTATAAATATTTTAACTTTATCTCCTATTTTAAATTTAGGTTTAAAGTTTTTAGGTCTCATATCTTTGGGTTCCTCATTAAAAACTTTGCCAGTTTCATACGCGAGTTTTGGAGTTGTTCTAATTGAAGAATGAATTGTGTTGTTGTAATCATCTACTATTTTTTATAGGAGGTCATTTGTGATTTCTTGATTCCCAACGGTAGTAAAATGTTTAAAAAGTTTGTTTTTAAATGTACGATTAAATCTTTCAATGACAACTGCCTTTCCTTGATTATAAGTAGAGTACATGTTGATACTTTTTTTTACACCAATCGGAAAATGTTGAATTGTAAAATTCCTTTCCATTATCAACACAAAGATTATTTGGAGCTCGAATATTATCATTTAGAATTTTNTCAAATGCTTCAGTAATCACCGCGGCGGTTTTATTATCGCAAAGTTTTACAAAGGCAAATCTTGTTTAAAGATCAATCACAGTTAGCATTACTTGCTTATTATGAAATGTTAAATCTGCTGACCAAGTTTCATCGGGTTCACTTACTGTTACTTTTAATAATTGTTTTGGTTTTCTATAATTATGATGAAGCTCATCTGCCAGTTCTCCTCCTAAACTTTGGCCGATCATTATTTTACCCTTCATTGCTGTTTTTACAAGAAAGCCTTGAAATTTTTCTTCTGCTGTTGGATTTTCAATATTATTAATATCCTCTATTAAATGCACATCGGCTACGT
This sequence comes from Dugesia japonica, assembly GCA_001938525.1. NCBI lineage: Eukaryota > Metazoa > Platyhelminthes > Tricladida > Dugesiidae > Dugesia > Dugesia japonica. The sequence continues at coordinate 15,104 of MQRL01609821.1, forward strand.
GTCGATCTGTCATATCTTCTGAATTATAAACAATATCATGTTTCAGTGCCGCTGCATCAATTCGATTAATTGGTTCTTCTCCTGGTAATGGATTATTATTTTCATCAAGTCTAATATCTAATCTAGTTCCTGAACCTGTGTAATTATGATGGAATAAATGTCGCTCGCCCGGATGTTTTTCCCAAGTAAATGGTTTTAAAACATTGCTAACAAGACTTGGTGATTGAAGATGTCCCCCGCCCTTACAAAGTTTCATGTGTCTGGCTTTATTTTTTTTAAGAGGGTTCTATGACATTTTTCAGATGTAAATTTTATCGATTTAGTCATTTTATCTATTTGAAAATTCAACACCTTTAACATTTTCAATCATTGCAATTTTATTATTAGCAAGTTTCATTTCAATGTGTTTTTCTTCAAGAATATACCAGTAAAGACTTCCGGTAAAATCTGGATCCTTTGTAATGTGAAGTGTAACATCAACATTATTTATATTTAATCTATCATCTTGAGCTGATCAAAACAGAAAATTGGATAATCATCACCAAATTCTTGAAGAGATAATTGTGGTTCTGTGAAAAAGTCTTGACAACATTTTAAATAATTTAAATAGGGAGAAATCATTTCATTATTTTCCATATTAAATTTACATTCATTGATTAGATAGTAATTATTATTTAATTGAATTTGCACGCTTTTTAAATAATAATTTACAGTTGTATCTTTTGTATCAACTTTTGTGGTTTTTGTTTTTTTTTGAATAAATAAATTATTATTATTAAAAGAAATAGTTTCATTTTTTATAGCTATAAAAATATATCTTGGTTTGTACGCAAGCATACTTAATTTTAAAGAAGCATAATTTCCAGTGTTTAATATCGCCTTTCCTGTTATTCTATTTAAAAATCCAACTTTAATTGGTTTATCTGTTGAAATTCTTTTGAAAAGCATTAATTCTATTTTAGGCGCTAATCTACATTCTGGAATGTGAAGCTCGAGAGTTAGCAATTTTAAATTTGGTGTGCCCTCTCCTTTAAATAAAAGTTTATTATTAATTTGTCGATAGCAATTAAATTCAATCATTGTGTTATAAAGTACTCGGTTAAAATTTTTCATGAATCCAAATAAATTTCTCAATGGAAAAGAACCTTCAAATTTTTTAGATGCATAAAATTTCTTTCTTCTATCTTCTTCAAGAATCCATCCTGATAATTCTCCATATATTTCTCTATGAGTAAAATTTTTTGTAGTAAAATTTAACATGGTTGATATTGTACCAGGATCGTTAATAGTTTCTACATCGGATGCTCCAAGTTTTAATCTCATAAATTTAAATAAAGATGGGAAAAAATTATTTTCTAGTATTGCAGTTTTTCCTTCAGTATATTCTAATTCTATTCTAAAGTATAACATCGCATTACAAATATCTAATGAATTAGTTGATTGTAAAGATTGAAAAGTTATCTCCCCATCTTTATTAAATTTGGAATTGTACTAGATGATGGTGAAATTTTTAAAATGTCATTTTTTAACATTTCATTATTATCGAGATTTATTTTTCCATCCATTTTCTTTAATAATTTTTTAACATATTTATAACATTTGCGGCTTTTACCGTAGGCTGGCTCGTGGGGTGGCTCGTTGTAACATCTCCCCATTTGATTTTCATATTATTATAGATAGAAAAAACATCATCATCATCATAATTTTTCGCAGGGCTTTTCGCGGGCTCATAAATTTTCTTGGGGTCATTAATTTCAAATCTCTATTAAATACATAAATCGTCCATTTTTTTTTTCTATATAATTTTGTTGTTTGTATTCTTTTATTATATGGAATATTAAACCTATTTAAATATGCTCTTATAGTTTTTTCACTTAATGTGTGAAATTTACAAAAATCTTTTACTGAATTATTTAGAAAATCATAATTCCTTAACATTTTTTAAAAAAACATCAGGCATTTTTTAATGTATTCTTTTTACTTTAGCACTTTCTATACTTTTAATTTCTTTTGGTATTTTTAAATTTACATATTTATTAGTAGCTTCAGATTCTTTTATTTTTTTCATCGCGGCGTTACAAAGCATTTTAACATCAGCTGATTTTACATATGATCTACCATTTTCATTTAATTTTGGTTTATATCTAACATTAAAAACATCATCATAGTCTATCTTACTTGGTTTTGTTTCTTCTTTTAATTTATTAAGCGCAATGTTATGCTCATCTCGTTCTTTTTGTAAAATATTTTTTAATTCTTCTACTATTTTTAATAAATATTCTTTTTGTCCATTAATTAAATTAAGTGCGAGACCTTTACAATATAAAGAAAATATAAAGGTTAATACTCCTTTAAATAATTTAAGATTTTCTTCTTCTAAATTCATTTCATCTACTTCTTTAAAAATTTGATTAAGATATAATAATTTTTCTTTTGCTGCTTCCGCTATAACATCACATTTTATATATCCTTCAATTTCACCCAACCCGCCATCCTCATCAACACAGATTTTTTATTATATTAAAAACTGCGCGTAGACCTAGCTGCCCCTGTTCTTTTTTCGCTACCATTTTCTAAAGAAATAATTCAGCAATAAAATATTTTTCATTGTTGGGTAGAAAACCTGGTTTTAGTTTAGTTTTTTTCCAATACATTGAAAATATGAAAACTATTAGCGTAATGAAGTTTGGCTGAATTTGATTTTTAAATTTAATATCACAAGCAGAACAATATAAATCTACATCTTCAGGTTTTGCACATTTGGATGCGATGTCATGACGAGCCAATTCCCATTTGTTTGAAAATGCGCGATTACATTTTTTACATTCCATTTTATAAATGATTTTTATAGGAATTCTAAAATCTCTTTTACCCCTCTATACTTTCTAGTTCTTCTTTGAAATTGAAAACCAAACGCTTCATAAAGTATATTTTCTAACCAAACTTCTTTTTTTTCCCAGTTGTCATTTTCAAAGGAATAATTCACCAATAAAATATTTAACATGGTTTTTTCCAATATACGAATAACATGAAAACTAGTAATACGATTTTTTAATTTTTGTTGGTCAAAATCCCTTAATGAAAATTCCATTTTATAAATAATTTTTATAGCACTTTGTGGAATTTTTCATGCCCGATTTTTTATGCCCGAATTTTTCATTCCCGATTTTTCATTCCCGAATTTTCATAGAGAATTTTTTATGACGAATTTTTCGATTTTTTAATGTCCGATTTTCTTTGCCCGAATTTTTTATGCGCAATTTAAAATCGAAAATTTTTTATGACGAATTTTTCGATTTTTTCATAGGAAATTTTTATGTTGAATTATTAAATTTTTCATTTTTTATCTAAAATAGGGTATTTTTCATAAAAAAACTGAAAATTAAAAAAATCGTAAAAATGGTAGTGCTAAGAGGTGGTTATTTATACATTAATGACTCTAATACTGGCAATTGACTATATACAATCTACCAATTGTTCACTCAATCAATTATACTTTGATTGTACTATCAATCAATCTAAATAATTCAGTCAATTATTCATATATTTTCAGCCTTAATATTATAAAATCCTTTGAAAATATAGGTTCATTCAGAATAATGTACATTATTCGCCTATTAATCATACTTAGTATAATATTTGCTAATATAGGGTTTAAGTCATAGTACACAACTCTCGCTATTATCAAGTCTTAACATACACAATACTCACTATCAATAAGTATTAACATACACAATACTCCCTATTATCAAGTATTAACATACAAACAGTACAATATTCGCTTTCATCAAGTCTTAATACATAATACTCGCTATCAACAGCTATTAACATATACAATTCTCACTATCATCAAGTATTAACATATCCAAATCTCACTGTCGTTATGTATTACCATACACAATATTCGTTATAATCATTTACCTATTGATTATTCAGTTAATGGCTTAGTCTATTCATCGCTTATTCTTATAGTCAGGTCTATAATCCACACTGAATATATACATTACAACCAATAACTGGTTAATTGTTCACATATATTCAACTTAATATATACACATATGTAAACATAACATCTTTGTAAACATAACATCTTATCAATTAATTTACCCATTGAATATCTGCTTGTAACATTTAAATTTATCCAATCATTAAAAGTCTAACCAATTATTCACAAACCTATTATTAACGTTTCAAATTAATTAAATAATTAAATCCTCAAATAGAAATTTTATTCAATCAAAGTAAAATAATTAATAAAAAATTTATGAAGTTTTAAAATTAACCAAACAGTACATTTACCAATAGTGAAAAGCTAGACCAACAAAGAGTAAGAAAATTAGTAAAGATTGAAGACCTGTGAAGAACGAGAAAACCATTGACAACTCAAGATCAGTGCACAGCTATCAGAGTTTTGATGTCTG
>MQRL01609846.1:1349-11379 GCA_001938525.1 Dugesia japonica
TATTATTATTATTATTATTATTATTATTATTATTATTATTATTATTATTATTATTATTATTATTTAAATTATAAATTGTTTATTTAAACTTTTGAGATTGCTATTTTGTATAATAAATTATATAAATATTGCTTTTTGTAAATAAATACATATTAGTGATAAAATAACAAATTAAAATGCTAAATTTGATTTTACTCAATATGTAAAATATTATTTTAGAGTTTAAAATCAACGAATTTTTTTTTAATATTAAACCTTAGACATGTAATGATGCTGTATTTGCGTTCACTGGTATTTGTGTCGAATTTCAAATAGGCATGTAGAGTAGGTTGCTATTTTTATTAAGTTTATTACACTAGCTTTAATTATAAAACTTTACTGTGATTTCTTGTGTGTGTATTCCGTTCCATAAATAAAAAAGCGACACAAAACACTTTTCCTATTAAAATTATTCAGTGAAATTAAAAAAAAGAAAAGTAGACTGCATTCAACTATAAATGTTAGAAATTGATTTTGAAAAAACTTGTTGATGAAAGTTCTTTTTACATAATTATTTTAAAAAATTAATTATTAACTCGTCAACGCAAAAAAAGCGTTTTAATTTTCATCTATTTCTTTTATTATTGATTTCTGTTACGAATCTTGATAAATATATATATATATATACGTGTGTGTGTGTCAATGTGTTTTAATGTAAAATTTGACTATAGCAAACACACCAACTTTACCAAACCGTGTTATCTCGGACAACAAAAAGAACGCTTATGTTTGTCTGTATTTGTAATTAAAATTAAAAATAAAATCTTCCACGAGTTAACTCGGTTTACTACATTAAGTGGTTAAATAGTTCTTTATTTAAATAAAATTGAAGTAAATTAGAATATAAATAATGGTCTTCAACTTTGTCCTTTTCTTTGAGATTATTGGCGACTCAAATAATTCTATAAATGAAAATATGTGACACAGCCATACATAGAATGCCTTACCTTGCAAATTTGTATAGCGCAGGCGCGCACCCAGGAGGGAACTCATGGGCTTGAGCCCCCCACCTACCTATAAAAATATGTGCTACACAATGGACGAAAATCGATTAAACGGGTTGGCTTTGTCACCTTTTCTATCTAAAATGAATATAAAATATTTTAATCATGTATTATATATTAAAAATATTTAAATTGAACTCGACTCTTATTATTATTGTTGTTTTCTTTTATTTGAGCCCACTCCAAGCGAAAAACCTGGGTGTACGCCTGGTATAGCGCAATGTCATATCAATGTAATGGGAAAATATTTTTAATGCTTCTGCTTGACTAAGAAGATATATATCTGATAAAAAAATGAGCAGGTTTTTAATAATGGATGACTAACGCGCATCTATAGATGACAACAAATGAGAACAAATTTCTTTCTACGTGAAAAAAGTTTATGTCCTAACGCTAACGAAAACTATATATATGTATATAATTTTAAACATAAACCCATGCACAAATTTATACATGTAGTTCTTGACTTCCGTGATTAATTCTATTAAAGTTTTCATGATTCATAAAAATAGACGAACCGAATGAAACTTAAAATCATGCAAATTTGTAAATAATGTCTTTTTTCAAAAGAAAAATTAGCAATAAATGAACTTACATTTATTTGAGAAAATGCATTATAATCTCTACGAATATGCATTTCAATAGAAGTTACTTCTTAAAATATTGGTTCAGTGTTGACTGTTTTTTTTTACTCTTTCTTTTCTTTGTAAATAGTAATTACAATCAATAGTGAAAAAGCATTATTTATTGTTTTTAAATTTTTTCAAATCGTTTTGGATCACGATCTGAAATTTACAAATCAACAACTCCATTGGAAATTATATTTACATATTTACCTATTTTAGTTTCAATTGCTTTGACTATTCATTTACTTTTTGTTTTTATATTAAAAGATTTTCATGTTCCATAAAGAATTTGTATTCATTTCTGTAGAGTAATTGCTGATTTAATTGATAAAATCCACTTCTTTAAGATTTGCGTTTTATTTCAGGTATTTTTGGCTAAATCACTAATAACACTGTCACATACAAGTAACATACTATACTGAAATAGATAGATAAGAGCGCACTGGAGCAAAGCACCTCCTCGCCAGCCAATCAGATCTAGATTAGCGCTTATAAAACAAATGTGTTGTTTCAGAAATTTATATGGTACACACAGTTTATTGTGTAATTGATTTGTGCCAATGATGTAATAAATAAAATACTATGCGATAATTATATAATCATTAGGGCCCACATTTTACCACAGCAAAATTTTTATTAAATTCCGCAGCACACTGCAGATGACGTAATGTGCTAGTTTACGCAATAAATTATTATTAATAATTTCACATTTAAATATAATTAAATGCAAAAAAACTCAAGTCAATTTAAATGGAAAAAATTTTGCAATAATTATTTATTAAAGTAAATTGCATTGTAGGCTCTTAGGTTTTGCTGTGACAGAAAATACCTTAATGGCGACACTACCGATCCATATTTCGAGAATGAACGGTCAATATCAACAGAAGAGATCGGCAACGCTATTTATAGTTTAGCAAGATTTACTAAGTGAGGCAATCTGTGCTCTAAAACACGCCAAAATCATTGATATTAGCATGGATGACTTCACGAGTTGCTATATCTAAATAAGCTTGCCATTCATCCGCTACATCTATCATTTCCGGAACTAATTGTACATATTCTGCAAAATTCTTTGATAAGAGTGGTAGTTGTCCTGGATCAAATATTCTAACAAATCTAAATAAATTTATTGTTGGCTGTTTGGTTTTATACACATATTATGTAAGTTTAGTAGCAGCATTGTGCATTGCATCTTCACAGCTGCTGGTTGCAAGGGGAAATTTTCGGTAATTCAGAAAAGACAGTCAGACACTTGGTTGAAAACATCGACAGCCATGAATGACTTTGTCTCAAAAGAAGTTAGATAGCTCAAAATTGGCTGCCAGTGAACACATACAAATTCAAGTTCAGCTCTCAGCTCTTTCAATGTATCAGTGCTTTGCAGCAACGCTGACAGCTTATTTAACTGTATTGTAGCTTCACTGTGTTTGATTTCAGTAGCAACGAATGATATATAAAGGTCAAAGTATTAAGCGTGTTACTTCACGGCCTCGAACCAAGAGTAATCTTGTGATTACTGGAATCAGTGGCATCATTGCCTTTTCGACATTCATTTGTCGCTGATTATGAAGATATCTAGCACGGCGTCTTGGTGCTTCGCCGATGATGGCCTTGACAGCAGCAGCCATCATATCAGAAATTTCAAGTGCTTCACAAAACTTTTCTCCAACTAATGACAAAATATGGGGCCAACATGTTATATAAATGGCATTTGGCAATATTCCTCGCAAATGGTGCTGAAAACATTTTTCTATATAAGCTGCATTATCCGTGACAAATTCAACAACATCATTGAAGTTCACATTCACCTCAATTATAGTTCGAATAACTACCTGTGCTATGCTGTTACTGTTCATTTCTGTTAAGAAATCTGTATTAACTAACATTGCTATGCATTCTTCTGGTTTAAGAGCATTGGGTGGTTTAAAAAGCATCAACAACATCAGTTGTTTCATCAGCTTTATTCGCCACTTTCTGTACGGCTAATTTTGATATTATATTATCGTGATTTTGTTTGTATATTCTTGGAACATATAATTCCCTAAGCTTATTTGCTTGCGCTATTCTATCAATGCCCTTTACGTTATTCTGTATGAAACTACGCAATATAGGGTTTTCTAGTTGTTGTACATACAATATTGGCTGTCATAAATGCTTCAACCAATTCCATAACTAAAATATCTTTAACAGCAGTTGCATGGCTTTATCTTTCAATAAATATTGTGATAGTACTTTGTCGTTTGGTGTTTGTAGATTCATTCATGTGATCGTGCTGTCTTTTGTTTGCACGCCCTCTATGCTTTTTTGTCCCCAGATGATCAGTGATAGTCAGACGTCTAATATAATCAACTTATTTATTGCAGRTCTTACACCACAGTAAACCATCATCGGTGTAGAATTTATCCTGTCCAAATTCTTTAACTCGCTGGACCGGACCAATATTCACTGCAGTTTTATTGAGTTGCTTGTTCATTGCCATACTGAAGAATTAATATTAAAAATGTATAATAATTTATTTTAACAATTATACCGTAAACAATTTCAACAATTAACCACTTTTAATATATATTATATTTCAAAATTAGAAGTTTATTAAATCAGAAACTTTCAAAAATTTACAAAATATTACAAAATATAAATTGAATATTATTAAAAAATTACTTTCATGAAATATTGATAACAATGAGACTTACATAATTAATAATTACAACTAGAAATTGATATTTAATGATTAAATAGAAATTTCAGAACTAAAACTAAAACAATATTTTAATTTTTATATGATCAGTGATCACTAAATTTATTACACGAATTACATAATTAAAAGGTTGAATTACACAATTCCGCAGCGTGGTTGTAAAATCAGCAAATTCCGCGGCGTGGTGCGAATTTCTGAGCGCCGCGGTAAATCGTAGGCCGTAGTAATCATTGCTTTATTATCAGATATTCATTTTTCCGTTGAAATTAGTGAAATTAATAATTTTTCTTTAAATTGACAGATATTTTTTAATATTTTGTTTAAATTTAGAAAAATCAAATTTTTAATTCAAATTTAACTTTTAGGTTCATTAGTTGCCTGTACAGTTTTACATTTACTACTTGTGATTATTTTGTGTTTTGTTAGATGTGTGCGTCTTACATCCTTTTTATCTGCCATTAAAACATCTTTATTTCCTGCTATTTTCACTAACCGTTGATCCTATTTAATCATAAGAGTATTTAAGGCTCTTGTCAATCACTCATCCTTTTTAATTTGTTTTCCAAATTTTACTTCAATACTACAAATGTAATTTTAAAATTTTCATCCATTTTACTTTATACTTTTTACATAAGCTGGTATCCAAAGGTCTTCCACATATCTTTTCCGCCAATTTGATCTGGTGTAACTGTTTCTGAAACCACGAAAGTAACCTCTTCGTAAACTTTATCAATTGTCACTTTAGTTCTAATTTTTCAAACAATCGCAAGTGTATAGGCGTAAGCACAATTCAATCTATCGTCACTCATTTTTAATGTATTTCTCGTAATTTGTTAAGAAAATTCAAACTCAACCTTGATTCAAACCAATGTGTAAACTTTATTTCTTTAAATTGATACTGTAACACTTTGTCTGCCTTGAAATTTTTTGTACAAAATATTTTTTCTCCATTCTGCTTTAATTGTTCCAAGCCATTTTATTTTTCAATCATCCCCAAAGTTTTCCCTTTTTAAAAACCTGAATTCTTTTTCTTAAACTTTCCCAATATCATTCTACTTTTCGACTTCTTGATGATCCTTTACCAAATCCTTTACTTAGTCTTGTCTTTTGAGTATTGCATTTCTGAATAACTTTTATATACTTCATCATACCTATTTACATTACTGTATTGACATGTATTTGAAATCCAAAAGTCACAAATTGTTTAGTTGTTCTTTTCATTTTCAAACTGGTGTACCACTCNTCTGTCATACACCTACCATTTCTATATCGTTTGCATCTCACCTTTTGAGATAATATTTTAATGCAAACCACCTTTCCACAACCAAAGCATTTTGTTGGTTCTTTTATCTGAACAAGCTTGACTTATTTGTTCTTTTTATGACAACAATTTGCTTTAGTGTGAGCAATCTTATGGCATAAACAGCATTTGATATTTTGTTGTTTTTCCTTTGATTTACGTGTTTCTGATAATTTCGACTAATAACTCTGGCGTAATATCTAAATGCATCAACTTGATCTCCGTTTTTCTCTATTCGATTTATTAACATCACTGTTTCTTCAATTTCTTCAATATTTTGTCGTTTCTGAAAAAATCAATTCTTCAAATTATCTTTTATCTGAAAAATATACTAGAATATATGCTATCAATTTTTTCTCTGTAAAATCTTTATTTATAAATAATCTTTTCACTACTTCCTTTACATTCTTAAAATAAATTTAAATTTCCTCATTTCCACGCCTGTAGTTAATCAAATTTTGGAAATCTTTAACAAAATATTTTTCTTTCTCAAATGTCAAACATAAAAGAGCCTGAAAGCCTTCAAAGTTGTTCAACGTCTCCACATATTCTTCCAATGGTAATTAAACAAGCAAGAAATAAATCTTTCCTGTTGTTTCTTCTGTGTAATGCATCCGGCAAACCCAGCTTAATGCGAAGACAGTCGCGATCAAAGGTCAGCATAGACCTTTATTATGTCCATCATCATGCAACTGGATTGGAATAGCGCCAAGTCTCGTTCCTTTTACTTTGTGTTTCGATTTCGTAAATTCGTGATCTTCTACTGTAGCTCTGCGATCTTGTTCTGCAATTATTTCGTAAGGAGCACCACACTTTCTTCAGTTCTGCCATTGATATGGTATCTTTAGTTGTTAAGTTAGACATTAAAATATGATGACACATTATCAATAATCTCATGTTGTCGTGTTATTATTTAATCATAAGTCAATATTAAAGAATATTAATTTATTAGAAATGTATATTAAAGACTTTTCGACCGGACTAAGACAAAGTTAAAGACAACAGTGCGAAAAGTAAAACATTAAGCTAAAATGTGATGATCACATAACACGCAAGTAGTTTCACACATCTCTCACCGATTTAGTAAATTCGTAATACAGAGGAATGAGAATCAGTTTTGTAGAACCGTTTCCATTCTTGCTGTCAATCTTTCTGTTTGTTTCTGGAACTCCTCGACTTCTTTCTAGACTGATCTCATATAACTGGTTAAATGATTCTGCTGTCTCGGGAGCTCTGTTGTTTGAATGACGAAGTTCACTAGTTCTCCCTCTCTATCTCAATCCTTAGAATTTATGCTTCAGTGGTCTACGTGTCGTGGATCTTCTTCTGTGCCTCGAGTAAATCTCGTAGTGTTCAAATTAAGCAAGCTTTCTAATGAATTCGATCCTGAGCGATTCACCACGGCTCAGAATCCGTTAAGTCGAGTCCTAAAGAGTTCCACAGATTTGGCATTTGATAGGTAGGATTAGAGTTAAACGACCAACATACCTCTTAAAAAATTTCTCAGCGCCCGCACGTATTATTTTTTTTGACATCTGCATATAACAATGGTTAATCATTGTTAGACGAATCTGGAACATTCATCTTTGAATTTGAAAAATTAACACTTTTCATTCCAAGATTTATTCGAACACAAAAACACCAACTACAAATTAATTTTTTAAAACAAATTTTAAAACAACCTAAACATTTTTATTTAATTCTGACAAAAGGTAATTAAAAAATTCAGACAATAAATTTTAGAAAATTATCATTTTTTAAAATTTTATAATTAAACCCATAATATTTTTATTTAAATTTTTGAAAAATTTTATTCAAAAAATTTTTTAATACAAATTAAATTATTTAAAAGTTTATTTGAAAATTATTCCAAAAATTATTTATTTAAATTTTAAAATTAATGCAAATTTATAAAGAACTAACTCATTAATTTAAAATTAATTATTAATACTTAATGACGAATAAAGTGGAAAAATAATAATAATCAATAATAATATTAATATTAATAATAATAATCAATAATAATAATCAATAATAATATTAATAATAATAATAATTAATAATAATAATAATCAATAATATTAATAATAATAATAATTAATAATAATAATAATAATAATTAATAATAATAATAGTAATAATTAATAATAATAATAATAATTAATAATAATAATAATAGTAATAATTAATAATAATAATAATAATAATAATCATAAAATAATAACAAAAGACAAATGTATTTAAAAAAAATAATTTCCTATAATTTGAATAATTTCAATTCAAGGTAAAACAAGAATATCATCATCATCTGGATCCAGGTCATTAATAGTTAAATTATTATTGTTACTGTTCGAAGATAATGTGAATCTTTGATATCTCAGATTTTCAGTTTTAGGTCTGCACACATAATCAACGCAATTCTAAAGATAATAGAAACCATTGAATAAAATTAACCTTTGATGTATAGATAGATGAGTATTAATTTTACAAAGAAAATATTCATCACGTGATGATAAACATGTATTTGACGAGATTTAATAAAATTATTATCATATTTATTGATAGATTATTAAGAAAATAGATTAAAACCAAAATTCTCAATTAATTAATCACGTTCAATGGCAAAATTAAAAATAAAATTATTCTTTTTACAATTCTATATATTTTTCATAATCATTCTAAATAATCTGTTAACTGTTTTTCTGAAATGAAATATTTACATATATAATTTTATATATATATATATAATTATTATCCGTATTTATAATCACATGAATTAACAATTCCAATAATTTATTATAAATTACAAGCATTTTGTATTTGATATTGTATTCTATTTAATATCGGAAATGAGTTGATCTGATATGTAAAAACTTAAATAAGAATTATGAATAAAATTGATAAATTTATATATTTTCAAAAATAAGAAAATAAACTAAGGCTTATATCAAAAAAATATTTTCTTAAATCTCAAAGTCATTTTTGATCTTAGTTTATTTTCTTAATTTTGAAAATAATTAATTTTATCATTCAGAAATCAATGGTTAAAAATTTTTAAAAAAGTGGATAATTAACCAAATGGTAAATTTCACAATAAACAAAAAAAAAGCAGATGGAGTCCAAGAATAAACAAATATAGGCAAGCTTCTGAAATTTAAGACTCAATTTAGGATTTTTTTCTATTTGAATTCTTTGATTCAAGTGTCAATTTATTCTGTAATTACAATGTTTCATCTTATATTTTTCCATTTAATATATTCTAAATTCATTAAAATAAAAGCTTTGATCAAAATTTTATTATTATAAAAAACTAAAAAAAAAATTTTGATCGGTTTTATTTTAATGAATTCTAAAAAACGATCAATGGTTAAATCCAAAAATTATTATCGCAATAACTCTTGTAATTGTAAAATATTCTGAATTTCTTATATATTTCAAATATTTTTTTCAATTAAAATGTTTTTCATTCTATTTTTTCAATAAAAAAAAATATAAAATAATTCTACTTTTTCTATTGGATCGGATTGATATAATATTTAACAGAAAACTTTTTAATATTCCACTAAAAACCATATAATAACCATTCATTAAAATTAATATTTTCATAGATAATTTTTAATCATCAATTAATAATATACGTCATTTGATATTCGATAATCCAATGAATTGAGATAACTGTTCGTTTTCAATTTTATTGAATTTGTGATTAACGAAATACAAATCTATTTTTAAGCATATCAATTCCAATTAATTAATGATGAAAAACTTATTTACGTTTGATATCACATGATATTAAAAAAATAATTAATTATTTACCACTTTTAAAAAGCCATTCGTTATAAACTCATACAACTTAGTTATTCATTCAGTTATTTATTAATCAATAACAGAGTAGATGATAAATACGATTGTTAACGAAGAACGATTAATTGAATGCATATTAATTAAATCCATCATGTGTGCTAAACATCCACATTGTATTAATAGTGACTAAATATTCAATATTTCAATTTCATTACTCAAGGTTGAATGGTAATTTCAATAATATTTTTATTAATTCTAATCACTCGAGTTCAATAATTTATTTACTAAAATCTAGTTAATATCAAAAGTTATAAAATTAATCGATAAATTATAGAATATTCTTTCTCGATAACTGTTGAAGATCTATAAATGAGATATTTCAATTTTTTTTTAAATTCGTGATAATTTTTTTGTAATTTTAATTACAAGCAGCTGCTTATTATTTATTAAATACTAACTGAAATACCCGAGATATTTATCGAAAGTGAAAAAATAAAGTCTTAACTGAATATCTTAACAATTTGAAATTTTTTTTATTTATTTTAAATGTTTTCATCAT
>MQRL01610743.1:2508-17751 GCA_001938525.1 Dugesia japonica
CATTTTCACGTAAAAGTAACATAGAAAAGACACCTCTATTTAAATGTACATTACAACCAATGCCAACAAATTTTGAATAACTTCGATGAATAGATAGAATTTTTCTAACAAATCAGTTTTCTATTCAAGATTCCACAGAAACAATTAAAAGACTATTACTAAACCAGTAGTATATGTTTTGGGCCTGGAAATTTTAGGGTGGAAAAAATGGAATCTTAAAGTAACTCTGAGACTTTCTAAGTATATTTATGGGAAACACAAATATTGACTCGTCCGATATATTGGGTGGCATGCTTTCCTCCTCTTATTCGGATTATTCCNTTGAGACTCACGTTTTTACTTTTGATTTGCATTTGAAATACTGTTTATATTTGAGGAAATTTACATTCATTTCTTAAAATTAATTTGTGACATTCATATTATTATGTAAAATTTAATTTACGGTAATCCGTCATCACTAAGATCGATTTCAAATTCCGCAATTAACTAAAAGCTTTTTTAGATAAGGTCTTTGAGCGATAAAAAATACGTGCTTACAATTTACAATCCTAAAAAAACTATTTTGTGAGAAATAATACTAATATGAATATTTGGAGACGGAATGATAGTAAAAGATTTCAGAAATGAAATTCTAATTCATTGTTTAGTAATCAAAATGGGAAATTGACATATTAATAGACCAATTACTAATACTAAAGAATTAGATTTGAAAATATGTTGCCTTTATGATGTCTTTATTATAGGTTGTACTTTCGTGGGGCAACCATGAGCGTAAAAACGCATGATTTTACCTATTGAGTAATAATAAGGATACAAAGTAACAAAATTATTTATAATTTAATAATTTACCAGTAATGGTATTGTGGTTAACCTTAGCCACCATCATTTTCATAGGAAACCGCCATTTTTTCATTTTTTAAAAAAATCGAAAAATGCGCGATTTTTCATAAAATATTGAATAATAAAAAATCGAAATTTTCCGATTTTTCATAAAAAATTCGCGATTCATGATTTTACATAAACTATAAAACAATTCGCGATTAATGATTTTAAATAAAACATGAAAAATTTTTAATGAGCGATTTTAAATAAAGCATAAAAAATTCTTCAACTAAAGATTTTTCGCGATTAAACTATTTGTTTATAAAATGGAATGTAAAAAAAATATAGTCGCACCGACACAACATTGAATCTAAATGGTTCTGTGTGCGACACAATTTAAAAATCAATTTGCAGTTTTTTCCAATACACTAAAAACTGCACACCAGAAAAATATTTAGTCACTGAATTATTCCTTTAGAAAATGGTAGTTAAAGAACGAGGACAAGTGCAGTATTTAATATAATAAAAACTTTGGGTATTGATGAGGATTGTGAGTTGGGTGAAATTGAAGAATATATAAAATGTGATGTTACAATGGAAGCGGCAAAAGAAAAATTAATATATCTTAATCAAATTTTTAAAGAAGCAGATGAAATGAATTTAGAAGAAGAAAATCTTAAATTATTTAAACGAGTATTAGCTTTTATATTTTTTCAAACAACAGATGGTGACTGTAAAGGACTTGCGTTAAATTTAATTAATGGAGAAAATGAATATTTTTTAAAAATAATAGAAGAATTAAAAAGTCTTACAAAAAGAACGAGACGAGCACAACATTGCACTTGCTAAATTAAAAGAACAAACAAAACCAAGTAAAATAGAGTATAATGTTTTTAGTGTTAAATAGGAACCATAATTAAATGAAAACGGCAGAGCATATGTAAAATCAAAAGATGTTAGTATGCTTTGTAACAGGGCGAAGGAAAGAGTAAAAAAATTTGAGGTTGGTAATAAATATGTAAAACTAGAAATACCCAAAGAAATTAAAACTATAGAAACTGCTAAAGTTAAAAAANTACATTAAAAAATGTCTGATGTTTTTATTACAATGTTAAGGAATTATGATTTTGTAAGTAATTCAGTAAAAAATTTTTGTAAACTTCGCACACTAAGTGAAAAAACTATAAGAGCATATTTAAATAAGTTTAATATTCCATATAATAAAAGAATCCAAAAAACAAAACTATATAGGAAAAAAATGGAAGATCTATGTCTTTAATAGAGAGATATGAACTTAATGAGCCTGATGTTTTTTCTATTATTGGAAAAATGAGAAAAGCGTGGATAGATGTTACAACGAGACACCTGATGAGTGGTCTGATGAGCGACTTAATGAAACACACCACGAGCCAGCCTACGGTAAAAGCGGCAACTGTGAAAAACATGTTAAAAAATTATTAAAGAAAATGGAAGTAAAAATAAATCTCGATAATAATATTATATTTACTCATAAATTATTAAAAAATGACATTTTAAAAATTTCACCAACATCTGGTTCAATAAATAATATGTTGGGTGGTGGGGATGTAGTTTTTCAATCTTTACAATCTACGAATCCCTTGGATATTTGTAATGCAATGTTATACTTTAAAATAGAATTAGAAAACGAAGCCGATAAAACAGCAGTTTTAGAAAATAATTTTTTTCCATCTTTATTTAAAACAATGATATTAAGACTTGGGGCGTCTGATGTTGAAACTATTAATGATCCAGGCATAATATCAACAATGTTAAATTTTATTACAACAAGTTATACTCATAGACAAATATATGGACAATTATCAGGATGGATTCTAGATGATGATAAAAGAAAAATATTATATGCAAGTAAAAAATTTGGAGGCTATTTTCCATTGAGAATTTTATTTGGATTCATACAAATTTTAATAGAGTTCTTTACAATACAATGATTGAATTTTGTTGCAATCGACAAATAGAGGATAAATTTATATTTAAAGGAGAAGGCACACCAAAATTAAAATTAACAACTCTCGAATTACACATTCCACAATGTAGATTAACGCCTAAAATGGAATTAATGCTTTTAGAAAGAATCTCAACAGATAAACCAATTAAAGTTGCATTTTGAAATAGAATAACAGGAAAGATGACATTTGATTCTGGAAATTATTCATCTTATAAAATAAGCAATCTTTCTTATAAACCAAGATATATTTTTATAGTGATAAAAGATGAAGATATTTCTTTTGCAAATAATAATAATTTATTTATTCAAAAAAAATCAAAAACTGTTAAAGTCGATGCAAAAGATGTAATTAAAAATTATTATTTAAAAACTATGCAAATTCAGTTAAATAATAATTACTATCCAATTAATGAATGTAAATTTTATATGGCAAAGAATGAAATGATTTTTTCCTATTTTAGTTATATAAAATGTTGTCAAGACTTTTTCACAGAACCACAATTATCTCATCAAGAATTTGGCGAACTATATCCAATTTTCTGTTTTGATGTAACAGCCCAAGATGATAGACTAAATATATATAATGTTGATGTTACATTACACATTACAAAGGATCCAAATTTTACTGGAAATCTTTACTGGTGCATTCTTGAGGAAAAACATATAGAAATGAAATTAGCTAATAATAAAATTGCCATGATTGAAAATGTGCGAGGTGTTGAATTTATTAATAAATAAATGACTAAAACAAGTAAATTTACATGTGAAAAATGCAATAGATTCCTCTTGAAAAAAAATAAAGCTAGATATGTAAAAATTTGTAAAGGAGGCGATCTTCAAAAATCAAGTTTTGTTAGTAATATTTTAAAACCAATTACTTGGGAAAAATATTCTGGTAAAAGACATTTATTCCATCACAATTACACCGGTTCAGGAACTAGATTAGAATTAGACTTGATGAAAATAATAATCCATTACCAGGAGAAGAACCAGTTAATCAAGTTGATGCAGCAGCATTGAAACATGATATGGCTTATAATTCAGAAGATCTTAAAGATCGACACATTGCGGGTGTAAATTTAATACACGACCTAGAAAATATTAAAAATCCTACAATAGCAGAAAAATTTCAAAGAGCTCTTGTAAAAATGGCAATGAAAGGTAAAATATTAATTGGCCAAGGTATAGCAGATGAGCTTCATCGTGATTATAGAAAACCAAAACAATTATTAAAAGTAACAGTAAGTGAAGTAGATGAAACTTGGTCAGCAGATTTATCTTTTCATAATAAAAAAATAATACTAACTGTGATTGATCTTTATACAAGATTTGCTTTTGTAGAAATTTGTGAGAAAAAAACCGGCGAGGTTGTTACTGACGGATTTGAAAGAATCCTAGAAAAAAGTAATCAAGTTCCAAATAATCTTTGGGTTGAAAGGGGAAAGGAAGTTTACAACAAAACATTTACCGCCTGGTGTAAAGAAAATAATATTAACCGTTACTCTACTTATAATCAAGGAAAGGCAGTTGCCATTGAAAGATTTAATCGTACATTTAAAAACAAACTCTTTAAACATTTTACTGCCGTTGGGAATCAAGAAATCACCCTCAAATTATTAGAGAAAACAGTAGATGATTACAACAACACCATTCATTCTTCAATAGAAACAACTCCAAAACATGCATATGAAACTGGTAATGTTTTTGAAAAAGAAACTGAGATTTTTAAAAATCAAAAATTTAAAATAAGAGATTGAGTTAGAATATTTATAATTTAAAAAAAACACATTTGAAAAAAAATATAGATTTAAATGGAGTCCGAGGATTTTCACTATTACAAAAATTTATCCAACAAATCCACCAACCTATCAAATTATGGATGAAGATGATAAAAAAATTCTTGGGAGATTTTATGAGAGCGAGTTACAAAAAAGTTCTTTATAAAAAGGATGAGCAGTTTAGTTTAGAAGAAAGACAAGACAATTTTTAATAATAAACTTTTCCCTAGTAATTTTCGATTGTTGATAATTGGTTCCTCTGGTTGTGGAAAAAATGTTCTCTTGAGTCAAATGTTACTTACACCAGGTTTTCTTGATTATGACACTTTTATATTTTACTCAACTACAATTAATCAATTTGAAGTATAATTATTATATCACAGATTTTTAAATGGTTTAACAAAACAAGAAATAATGTTAATGTTTGAGAAGCTAGCGATTGAGCCAGATTCATGTATCACTCCAACAGAGGTTATAGATTTTTTCATTCAAAAGAAATTTTTAACAAAAAAACCACAAACAATAGAAATAATCCTAAGTAATAAAGCAAGTGATATTATTCCCTGTGATAGATTAAAAAGAAATTAAAAAAATCTTGTAATTTTTGATGATGTGGTAAATGAAAAAAATCAAGAAATTCAAAAAAGTTATTTCACTCGAGGTCGTCATTCAAATTGTAATATAATTTATATTTCACAAACATATTATCACTTCGATAAAAATTCAATTAGAGGCAATGTAAATTGATATATATATTTTCGATTAAATAAAAAAGATCGTAATAGTGTTTATAGTGATTTATTTTCTTGTGTATTTAATGAAAAAGATGATTATGATTTTGAATTAAATTTTCATTGGAAACAACCCCATATATATATTTATTTAAAACATTTAACAAATGAAGTGACAACTGATTTATTTGCTTAAGAAAATGGAACCAAAAAATAGTAGTATAACAGAAGATGAATAATTTAAATTAATAAATTCAAATCATAGCAAATCTATAAAAATTGATGGTAAAAATTATTGGATAGGTAAACAAGCAAAAGAAGAAATTAAAAAACATCAAAAAAGAAGGGGGGTTTTATTCCATTATTAGCTTTAATACCTAGAATACTTAGTGGTATTGGCGCAGCCGCCGGCATAGCCAGTAAAATTGCATCTACCGTTTCAAATTCTCGTGAGGCAAATAAAAAACAAATTGAAATTGATAACCTTAATGAAGAAAGAGAAATTGAAATAGAAAATATAAACGAACAACAAGACGAAGCTATTTATAAATATTTAAAAAATCAAAAAGTAAAACTATCAAAAGATTTAAAAAAGGGTGGGGAATATATTTAAAACCTTATTAAAATGGATAGCGAAGCGAGACAATCAATAATAAGAAGAATTAAAGAATTAAAAGAAATAATTGCGGCTAAAGAAAAATATAATGAATATTTCTCCAGTAAAGTTCTTCAATCTAAAAACCTACTATCTTCACTTGCTTTTCAACAACAACCAACAATTTCAGCATTACAACAACAATCAAAAATTTCAGCATTACAACCAAAACTTCCAACTATGGAAATGGATACTCAAACAAAACCACAATTAAATATTCTTTTTGAAAAAAAAGAACCATATACTCCAACAGATATTGAAATGACTCCAAATATTAATAATTTAACTACAACAATAATTCCTCAATTTGATTATGAAACTATTGGTGAAAAAATTTATATAAAAATAAAAATTAAAGTTAGAAAAATATATTTAGTTAAAGAAACTGAAATACCATATTTTTTTATACTTCCAAATATACTTATTCCATATTCAAACGGAGTAATGAATTTAATTTTAGGAAATATGAAAGGAACTGATGATATAAAAATAGAAGATAATAATATTTATTTATTTGGTTTAAAGATTGAACATTCTCATTTTAGTAATTATATAAAAACACTGAAAAAAAACTCCATTACCAGAGCAAAAAGTAGAACCAAAAACGCCACAAGTACAACAACAAGTACAAATACACGGCACAACAGCACAAGGCACTGGAATTAATCTAATAGATTTATTTGAAAAATTAATAGTTTTAATTTCAGCTAAAAAAGTGGGTCATGAAAATACTAGTTCTGAAATAAAATCAGTCTGTGGAAAATTAAGAGCGAGGAAATTAATTTCAAATGAGAAATATAAAATTTATCAAAAAAAATACTTTAAATAAATGTCTCATCAGTTTTTAATTACTGGTAAAGGATCAAAATTAGAAGTAAATTTAAAACGCCCATTAGAGTTGAATGGAGAACACGAACTTTGTTTAATTTGCTTTTCCGTTTATAATATCATTTTTAATATAGAAAAGGAAGATTTTAATTTTATATTTGAAGGAAAAGAAGAAAAAATTCATCCCGGCGCTTATGAGGTTGATGAAATTTCAGAGAAAATAAAAGATTTAGGAATAGAGATAACTGCAGACAAATCAACCAGTAAATCTTTACTTATTATTCCAGAAAAGAAGACTTTAAAATTTGATGAAAAATCTTTCATTTTTAAACTTTTAGGTTTTAAACCCGGTGAGTATGCTTCTGGAAAATATTACTCAAATGAAAAAATTAACATTTCTGATATAAATATGATTAACATTACTTGTAATATAGTTAAAGGAAATTATATAAACAACAAAACAACTAATTTCTTATATTCATTTCCAACAAATACTGTAAGCTTTGGATATAAAATTGTTGAAAGACCATCACCACCTATTTACTCGAGAATATCTTCTAGTTATATTGATGGCCTAAGATTTGAAGTTGTTGATGAAAATTTTAAACTTATTGATTTTAATAATGAAACTGTGTCATTATTAGTTCATTTAAGAAAATGTCCGCAGAAATCTTGAATTTTCTAAAAACATTTGAAATTACTACAACTACAAATTTCGATCTTTATTCTATTGCTGACTTTTTAAAAATACCATTGGAAATTTACAAGAAAAATGAGTTGCCTTCTCATTTTGAAAATAATATTTTAAATTATGAAAATACAAATCAAAATGGCTCTCATTGGGTTGCTTTAAAGAATAAACATTATTTTGACTCTTTTGGTTTAAAAACATTTCATGAAGATCTTGAAAAGCACGTAGAAAAATTTAATGAAATTCAAGTTCAACCTTTTGAAACAAGAATTTGTGGAGTACTTTGTATTTATTTTTTGTATAGCTTTCCAGAAAAATCTTTTGATGATATTATTTCTGAAATAAATGAACATGTTTGGAAAAAGCTTACAGGCGAGGAATGATAAAAGAATTATGAATAGTCTTTATCCTAAATTAAGAATACATGATGCAAGTAATGAAAAAAGATTTGTAAATGAATCTGGCGACACTGTTAAATTTCTAAAAAATTATTGATAATCCTAAAGATGAATTGGATGCAGTAAATTTAAAATTTCTCGAAAGTAAATTAAAAACTTTAAAAATTCCTAATGACCCTAAAGATGAACATGATCCAGTAAATTTAAAATATATAAATAAAATCAAACAAGAAATTGTTGCCTTTAATTTCCAGATTTTCAAACAATTAAAAGATGAACTTGATGCCATTAAAAGACAAAAAGAAATTGATTTTCTTAGAGAGTTAAAAATTATTGGCGACCCAAATAATAAACACAATCCACTTAAATTAAAACGAGAATTTAATCTTCTAATTTCTTTAGACAAAAAGAACATCTTAACCCAGAATATGAAAAAAAAATTAATGAAAAATTAGAAATATAAATAAAAAAAATAAGTCTACAACGGTGTTGGAAAATTTAAATGAATTAATTGAAAATTATTTACTATGAAATGATATTGAATTAGAAGAATATGTATTTTTTAAAATGTTTTTTTCCGTAGGTATGAAAATGAATTTCCTTATTATTCCGAGAATAAAATTTATGCATGCTTGGAAAAAGTAATAATAAATGGACGTTGGGAACAACCTAATGTTGAAAAACTATTTTTTTTCCTTGGAGTCCTTTAAAACTTTATTTTAAAGCTAAAACAGAAGTTGGTCCAATATGTATTTTTATTTCTGGATATACAAAAACACCTAAAATTAGTATTACTATTAGTTTTATTGGTTCTGATGAGATTGTAGATTTTAATTTAAAAAAACGGGAGAATTTAAATTGGAAATAAACACCTTAAATTTTAAATATGGAAAAACTGGGCAAAGTAGTGATATAAGAAATATTTTAACTGATAAAAGATCTGAGTGGTTATTGAATAGAATAGAAAGTGTAAAAATATAAATTTTTTATTTGATTTTACCAGCAAATATTTATATTAATAACCTTGTACTTGTCTTGAAGATCATACAAAAATAATATTTGAAAATTTACCATAATAAAAATGGCAGAAGAATCCTTGAATCCAGATTTAAAAAATTATCGTGAGGAAATAAATAATTATACACTTGAAGATCTAAAATCAAAATTGTCATCTCTAAGAATTAAAGATTTTGAAAATTACTTATATTTTATAAATGATAAAATAAAACACTATCGAAAATTTTATAGTAAATAGGACAAATTTTATTTGGAACCGGCGTTGCCATTGTAGGTGTAATTTTTGCAACTCCACTTGGTCTTGGTATTACTACAATAGGTCTTCCTATAATAACTGGAATAGGATCTGTAATTCCAATTACTGGCGCTTTAAATTCATCACTAATTCAAAAGAAGAAAAAGAAGTATGCAAATCTTATTGTAAAATTAGAGGCCGTAAAAAATAAACTTTTCCTATTTCAACAAAAGGCCTTAAATGTTAATATTTTAACAGATGATGAAATTTCTACAAGTAAGACAATGATTCGGGAAGTTTAAGAAATAATTTTAAAATCAAAAGATCAAAATCCGGATTACCAAAATTTATTAAAAGATTTTAAAGTTTAACCTGTGGGGCCATGTCCTAATACCATTATCCTCAATTAAAATTTTGTCATCATAGGCAGTCATTGCTATTTTATGTTGAGAAACTAATTCTACTTCATGACCTCGTGATTGCAAACTATAATTCACTCCATAAACTACTTCCTTGGGGTTCGCTAAAATTTTATCATACTCTTCCATTTTTATCTTATTTGCCTTAGCTGTGCCCTTGTGTTTTGCATTAAAATTTATATTTCTATCTAATGTCTCATAATTAACTCCATAACATTTCGAGCTTATAAAATTACATTGTGTAATTTCACTATTAGGCATTTCATCTTTCATTTGAAAGAGTTCGTTTCCTAATAGTGTTTTAAACTTGTCCAAATTTTCTTGCCCCCTAATTTCCACAAAGAGGGAATCTGTATCTGTATAGTGAATTTTTTACTT
The DNA here is from genome assembly GCA_001938525.1 of Dugesia japonica. Lineage (NCBI taxonomy): Eukaryota > Metazoa > Platyhelminthes > Tricladida > Dugesiidae > Dugesia > Dugesia japonica. Next base: position 12,448 of record MQRL01610743.1, read on the forward strand.
TTCTATTCCAATTAATGGTTCCATCTTTTTATATACAAAATTATACATAACTTCTTTTGCGTATTCTAAAATAGTAAAACCAATGTATGGAAATTTATTATATTTGAAAGTTGCCTGCTGCATGTGCATTGCTGCTGAAGTTGGAGAAAAAGTTTTTGAAGATTTGTAAGTTAGTTTCGAAGCAAACCTTTGAAATTCTTTATTAGTTCCTACAATTTCCACATTACAACGATTCCTAATATTTTCTAGGGTTTTACCATAAAAGGAATTATTTGCCATTTTAAAAATATGGTCCCCATTTTCATCACCATTTCGTTTCGCCTCATTTCTCTTCTCAACATTAAAAAGAATATATGGTCTTAACCACGGCCTTGTTGGCACTTTATATTTACAATGAATTTTTTTAACTTCATTCCAAGTTCCAAATATAAATCCAATGTTCTTCCAAGAATTATGTAATTTTCTTTGTTAAATTGATTTAATGTTAATTTAACATTATCCTTTGAAAGTTGTTTATAAAATGCCTTTTGATATGGTGCTAGCATCTCCTCTCTAATATTTGTCCTCTCGTAGATCTCTGGAGGATATTCCAAATCAACCTCATAGAGGAAATTATAGTTGTCGGTTGATTTTTCGTATTCTAAATCCTCACATTCTGTGAAATCACCTGTTGGAAGAGGTTTTGTCGTACAGGCGGAATATAAGGAATTTTGATCGATATATTTTATAAAAGTCTCTTCAATATATTTTTGAAGAATTTCTTCATTAGAATTTAAGATTGTTATTAAATCCTCAAAATCCGCCCTATTTAATTGCCTTGTGTGTGGGTCTTTCTTTGGATTGTAGCTAAAGACTTGTCTCTCAGCAGTTACTGCTGATACTCCTCCACGGCTTCCTCCTTCATTTTTTAAAAAGTAATTGTATGTTTCTTCCTTTGCATATTTTAACCAAACAACTGTAAATTTAATTCCAGCTATCCATGTAAGTCCTGGCTATGAGCAACAGTAACATGGATCGATTTCATAATATTCTATAGAAAGTTCACGAAAACTTTTGAAAAATTCCGCAAGAATTAAAACGTCGATTTTCATATAGTGAAGTGTATATTCCCACATATTTTTAAATGAAAAAAAGTCTATTAAAAAATTCTTATATTCTATGTCGGTTATGTATTTTGTTTTAGTTCGCTATGAAAATCGTCTGCTGTGGGAATTTTATTGCTTTTTAATAATTTTATTACCTCTTGTGTGTTTGAACCTTTTACATTTTCATAAGGAAATGATATTTTTTTGCTTTAAGATTGAAAGATTTTAAATGTGGATATTTGCCGGTTTTATTTAATTTTTCACCCATTCCCTCAATCGATATCAGTGGGCACATTCTGCATGAATCAAGGAATCTAATTCTTTTAAATCTAAAAGAAATATATTCCTCATCATTGTGTGGTATAATTCCTTTAATATCATTTGGGTGTTTTTCTTTAAGTTCTCGGAAAAATAAGTGATTATCATAACCAGCCGCATTATGAAAGTTAAATGGTATAAACAAATTTGTCTTAATATTTTTATATTTAAAGTTACAAAACTCATGTGCGCCGCATATGAATTCTCCATTAAAAAAGTTATAGACCTCTTCTATATTTTCCCATAGTGTTTTTTTACAGTAAAAACATTCATTTTTTAAAATTCTAGGTTGTTGCTTAATTGTAAGTAATGATTTTATTTCTATTATCTCATTTATTTTTTCATTTAACTCTTCTAAAAATTTTATAAAATCATTTATCACGTTTTCACTAGAAAATACCTTATACTCTGTTTGAATTAAATCTTCGTGTTTGCTTGCAAGATAAACTCCAAGGGCGATTGGTTTTTGTTTTTTACTGAATGTGTTGGTGTATGCTTCAAAATCTCCATAAACCACGAAAGGAGCTTTAATCATAAAATTATAATCCCTAAATGAAAAATATTCCTTTGTCTCAAATTTAATTTCCCGGGGGTCATAATGAGCACACTCCCTTTGATGTCTTTTAAATAATACTTCGCTTTGATAAGCATTCATAAAATTTACACACAAATGTTTTTTATGTGCCACACTAATAAATCCATTTAAATTTTTACACAAAATATAATGGCCCTGATAAATTAATAAATTACATTTATTTTCTTCTTGTGGTGGGCGGGGATCATAATAAGAAATATGAATTGGTTGTAATGATTTATCATTTTTTATAATTTTCAACTCTAAGACGTTAATCTTCCAATTGTTTAATCTTTCAAATAGTTCTACATCATCAATCTTTGCTGGAAAATTAACCCCAGTTAAATTAAATTCATGAATGTGGGGTATATAATTATTTTGTCTTGTTGGATGATCATAAGTGTATTTATGTGCTAAAAATGAATAGAGAAAACATTTATCATCATCATTTTTTATGTTAACAACTCCCCATTTAATAAATGGTAACTGCACATATGTGGCACTCACCAATGATTTATAATATTCAAGAGTAAATGTAAAATTTATTATGAAGTCAAGAGACCACCCACTCTCACTCCTTTCCTGATCGGATAAATATTTATCTATTTCACTAATTAAACTCCCCACAGAATTTTTAATTTGAGATGCAATTGTTATTCTTATATTTTTTGCATAAAACCTGAAAGTTCTTGTTGTTTCCACATAATTTACAATTTTACTATATTTCCCTAATGCAGAAAGACGAATAAGTATTTACCACCTTAAATTAAAGAACTTTACTGTGTAAAAAATAATTTGTCTAAATCCCGTTTCAGAAATGTCTTTGGTAAACTCGATTTTGCTATTTCTAAAATATTCTATTTTATATTCTCGATATTTTTCAATATTAAAAAACGTGGTAATTTCTATCATCTCTTGCGTTCTTTCTGGTTTTGGTAATTGCCTTCTATGCGCGTTGCCCGCGTAATGTGCTTTTGCTATACCTTGATTTGAAAATGTTAAATGACAAATTTCACATTTCAAACTTTCATTATCTGGGTTCCAACATAATGATGAAATTTTATGTTTTTGTAGATGGATTTTTGTTTTAAATCCTTCACCGCACTTCTCAAACGGGAAAAAACTATTGGTGTTTTACATACAAATAAATTTCTGTGGGTTGTAAGACCCGAACGATTTTTAATAACTGCTCCACAATACTGACACTTGAATATTTCCACTGCCATTTTATAAAGATAAACTTTAATCATATTTTTAAAATCATGGCTTAAAATTTTCTGGGTGTGAGGGGTGCCTCTTAAAGCGGAATTTTTATTTAAAATCTTTAGTTGTAGAATTTTTCATGTTTTATTTAAAATCGCTCATTAAAAATTTTTTATGCTTTATGTAAAATCGCTCATTAAAAATTTTTTATACTTTATGTAAAATCGCTCATTTTAAATTTTTCATGTTTTATTTAAAATCGCTCATTAAAAATTTTTCATGTTTTATTTAAAATCATTAATCACGAATTTTTTATAATTTATGTAAAATCACTCATTTTAAATTTTTTATGTTTTGTTTAAAATCGCTCATTAAAAATTTTTTTATAGTTTATGTAAAATCATGAATCGCGAATTTTTTTGAAAAATCGGAAAATTTCGATTTTTTATTATTCAATATTTTATGAAAAATCGCGAATTTTTCGATTTTTTTAAAAAATGAAAAATGGCGGTTTCCTATGAAAATGATGGTGGTTAAGGTTAACCATAATACCATTACTTTTACCTTTTTACGCAACGCAAACAATTTAAAAAGAATATAAATTATATTGTGATTGCAGTTTTAAACTTAAAAATATTTAAACTACAAATGAATTTCAAGAAAGATTAATGAACGCAATAAATTAATGCTAAATACAGTATCAAATGAAATTAAATTGTACGGATTGGAAAATCATTTAATTTATAAAATTACTGAAGAAAAAAGTCAATTCCTGAAGAAGACTAAGTCGAATTGTTATCAAATATCAATAAAAAAAACAAAACATTTGATCGAAGCTTTTATTTTAAATGAATTCTGTAAAACGATCAATGGTTATGTTCAACAATAATTCTCGCAATAATTGTAATTGGAAAACCATTCATTCAGAATTGTAAATTGAAAATTCAATTTAAAAATATTTAATATTATTATACACTGAGGAAGCAAATTTGTTATTTGATTTGCGTATAACGTGGTACAGACTGTTTAAAATTTTTATGGAAAAAGTTTCAACTTCAAGATAACAAAGTATTTGAGACTAAATCCCGACAGTGATGGTTATATTTCTTGGAGAGAATTTATAGCAGATGGCATCATTTATATTCCAAGACTAAGCATTCTTTTCTCTTCTCGTAAATGCAGCATTTTTAATCACCAGTAACAATGTGAGGCAAAAAAGCTCACTATTGCTGACGAGCTAGTGATGAAACGTAAATATCGACACTCTTATTTTTATTGATTTTAGTCAAAGCTCGCAGCACATATACACCAATTTTTGAACTTTCCCATGGATTTTAAAAGTCAATTAGTTCTAATCCACCACAATGGCCAATTTCCGAGTTGTTTGGCGTGAATTTTAATGAATTAAGAAGGCCGTATAATCATCATCAAGGATTCATTGTCTTCAAGAACGCTGAGTATAGTTTATATCAAAATGACCTGCTTTGAAACGTGAAAATTATTTTTCTGCTGTACTTTTTACAATTGCATTCTTTCCAACAAACTGCACAAATGGTTCTTTTAGTTTCAGCAGGATTTGTTGAATTCAAATAATAATATGTCATTAAGATAACTTTAACATTTGCCTAAAAATACTCTTTTTTAAAAACATTGTTGCTTTTTAAAGAAATTCTACTATCTTATGCATCAACACAATTCTATAAAGTTACCAATATCATACTGTGATCGCAAAATAATAATATTAAACTATTATAATGAGAGAAAAAAACAAGACGAAATGTCTCGGTTTTTTATTAAACTTGTTTAACGTTATTCATTGTAAAAGGTAGAAATAGAAAATTAATTTTAAGTAGTAATGCCAAAATGATTTTTAGTTGGGTAGATATTTTTCTATTAAAATTCCCAAGAGGAGTTTGTAAGTCGACAGCAAAAATTACTGAAATTGTCTCCATTATTTGCTCAAAAGACACAGTACCCCATAATGCCAAAATATTGTCTAAGAAAAAATTTGCAGAAACATTTTTATTTTAATTAAAATGCCATGTTGTCACTCATCAAATAAATGTAAGGTCTTTAAATGAAATATTTCTTCGCATATTTGTTCTTCTGATGAAAATACATTAC
>MQRL01610831.1:0-11053 GCA_001938525.1 Dugesia japonica
TAAATTTACATAATTTATAGAAACTCAAAAATTATAAATTCAGAAAAGAGAAGAGTTATTGTCTGTGAAACAAAAGTTTCATTTTACAATTTTCTATTAATAGGTTTCATTTACTTATTTCAAAATTGATTGATTATTTGTTTTTATTATATTTGTTTATTAAGTTTAATAAAAATATGAGAAACTGTTTCAAATATTTTCTCAGACATTTTTAATATTTTATTATATTTTTCAATTTTATTTATGACATCGTTATTTAATAATAAAAAGCTAAAAGATTTTTGATCGACTCAATTTTTTTATCTTTCTGTTTAATGTAAATTTAAGTAAAATGATAGATAATGGCGCACTGTAACACGTATTGCTGATGTAACTATTTCACATTGATAAGGTTTTCATCAATTAATTACGTAATCACTACATGTATATAACGTAATCAATTTAAAAAGATTGAATTCACCAGAAATTAATTTTTTTGTTTAAATTAATCAAAATTGATTATTTTTTGTTTAAATTTAGTGAAAATAAAAATATTTCGTTTCAATTAACTGAAAATAAAATGATGTTTGTTTAAATTAAGTAAAATAAATTATTTTTTCTTTAAATTAACTGGAATTAATTATTTTTTTAAAGTGAAATTATTTATATTTGTTAAAATTAAGTGAAATATTTTTTATCTTAAAATGAGTTAATTTAATGTTTAAATTAAGTAAAGTTAAGTATTTTTGTTTAAATTAAATGAAATTATTAAATTTTTAGTTTAAATTATCAGATTGTTATATTTTTCGCTTAGATTCATGGGAATTAAATTTTTTTATTGGAATAAAAATATTTTCTTAATACTTTTGTATAATTTGAGTGAAATATATCATGTAACCTATCGTTCATCTTAAAGTCATACGCTGAACAAGGATAACATGATTAAAAATCGATGCAACTTTTACGCAATGAATCAAAAAGTAAAACCTTCCTCGAGCAGTATTAACATTAATTTTTCCTGGGCAATGTTAACATTAGCAATATTAATAATAATAATAAAAGTAGGTAGATGTGAGCTCATCAGATTACCATCCCACCTTGTGGAAATAGGTAACTGATCTGAAAAACTGTGCCATAAGTTATCATGGATTTATTGATTTAAGAAATTTTAGCGGATCAGAATTTAATCGGACTTAATTCAAAAAATATTTTTGGTGTTTAAAATTCAAGTGGAATTTTTGTGAGAATTTAAAATTTTCTTTTAATTTTTTGGAATTAATTTTGGCGGGAAATATTTTTTTCCGGATATTGTGGGTAAACTTTGTGGGTATATATTGTGGGTATATATTGTGGGTTACTGGGGATAGATCAGATCAGTATTATGGGTTATCGCGCGTTTAAGGTAAAAGTAGGTATGGAATGATGAGTTTGTGTTGGATGTAGATGTGAGTTAATTTCTTGGAAAGAAGGTGAGTGGGGAAAGGTGTTGTGGTTTTTGTAGTATTGATATTTTGTAATATTGATTGATTTTTTGGAGAGGTAGTGATTTAAAGGTTAGTAAGTAGTGCGTAAGGGGTAAAAAATAAATTTTATGAGGGGTTTGTTTTGTTTTAGAGATAAGAGGGTAAAAGATGAAGCTATGAAAAGTATGGGTTTTAATTTTTGTGTATGTCGGTGTGTATGAAATTTTGAAAATCATGGTTTTTTAAAAGTTGAGAAGTTCTCCAAGAATATTTTTTGGGTGGTCTAAATACTTTTTGTTCAGGTGGTATAGAGATATTTTATTAATTTTAATAAAAAAAAAATAAACTAACCGTTTTTAATTTATTACCATTATAGGGAAATATTTATCAATAGATAAATTAAAATGTATAATAATATTTTATTGGTTCTATTTTCATATAATTATATAATTGAAATAGCTGAGTGAATTAAAATAAATTGTGTCTAAAAATAGATGTGATTTTAAAAATGAATTTTCAATTGAAGAATTACCTAACATTGAGGCAGCAGTACATACCGATTCTATTACAGATAGGTTATTGCTGAATGTGTTCTGCATAGGAGATGATATTGAGAAATTCATCAAGCGATGTGAATTATATTATGGGAACAACTGATTAGTAATGCATTTCTAATTAATTATAGACGATATGATTGAACATATAGCTTCATCGGTTCAAAGTATAAAAATAACTATTATTAAAAATAACTAAAATATTATTTAATAGTATCTGATGTTCAAAAAAATGATGTAGAAATAATTGCATCAACAGAGGAAGAGATGAGCGATATTCAACTAAATTATGACATTATTGACGAGAAAATGATTGATATACAATCAAATGTTGATATTATTGATGACGTAATGCCTGATACATCTACCAATAAAGATATGATTGATGAGAAAATGACTGATTCGCAGTCCATTGAGAAATAAAATGATAAAGAAATGACTAATGAAGTCATATGTGATAAATAAAGAACATGTGTGTTTAAAATACATTTTTTTCAAATTTGTCTTTTAGGTGCTACCTAGATATTTTAATTGTAATGCAAAGATAAAATATTTCAAAATTTACTTAGAATTCATTACAATTTTTAATAAATTACAAAGAAGCCGGTAAAATATTTTATAAACTACACGAAAGCCATCAAACAATATTAATAATTACATAGAGGTCATTACACTTTTTTAAAAATTACATAGAAGTCGTTGAAATATTTAAAAATTTACATAGACGTCGTCAAAATATTTTAACAATTGCATAGAAGTCGACAAATAATTACATAGAAGTCCCAAAAACGTTTCAAAAAGAAAATATAACAAAATTCTTGTATGTGCGTTCATTTTTATTAAATATTATATATGCAACACGAATGCGATATATATGCTACGAAAATACATTTTTAAAATTTTAATCTACTTATAATTTGTAAGTAGTTGAATGCGACATCTTCTTCATAAATACAACAAAATTAAATTTTAAATTTTTCATAAACATTTGTAATAATTTTATCTACTTATAATTTGTATGTAGTTAAATATAACATCTACATCATACATATAACATAAATGTATTTTTAAAATTTTTCATAATCTTTTTAAAATAATTTTATCTACTTATAATTTGTAAGTAGGTAATTTCTTCATTTTTATTCAATTAATTTTTAATTAAAAAGCACGCGCATAATTTAACTAATTACAATCGTGTATACTGTACCGCATATATAGTTACAAACTATCAACCAATCACAATCGAGAGTAATCTGATAGGATCGTATTGCCGTAGTAAAATTAATCGTGGATTTTTATAGTATAAGAAAAATAAATTGAATTTTTTGTTTTAATGAAGAAGTAGTATGTAGATAGTGGCGCCAGGGCACAATTTGTAGGGGTCATTCTTCCCAAGGGAGTAGGTGGGTGCTCGGAAACTGTTTACGATTTTGCATGATTTTTGTGCTATGTTTTTTTGGGTGGTTTTTTTTTTTAAAGATTTGTCGAATTAAAATATTTTTGATCGGATCAGAAATTTCTGATCTTTGAGGGTGGAATTTTTAATTGTTTTAATTAATGGAATATTTGCTTTAATTAATAATGGAATTTTGTGAGCAATTCAAAATTTTAATATTTTTTGGGAAGGAATTAAATTTGTTTTTATAAAAGGATGTTGTGAGGTTTTGAAGTCTAAATATGTATGATTAGTACAGTCTCTATATTTTGCATGGTATGGAACAGTCTCTATATTTTGTATGGAATAGGACAGTCCTAATATTTTGCATGGACGAGTCACTATATTTTGCATAGGGCAGTCTTGATATTTAGCATGAAATGGGACAGTCACTATTTTTAGCATGGATGGGGCAGTCTAAATACATTTGCTCAAAGTTATTTAATTAATGGTATTTAAGGAATAAGACATTAATTATTTTCTTATAAGTTAATTAGTTAAAATAAATTATTTATAATTATTTTTATACATTGTTTCAGTAACCGTCTTGCTTTCCTTCCATACCATTACATTACCCCCCCGACATGTACAGTCCCACGGAGCGAATCCATCAAGATCTTTAGCAACCAATTCGAGTCCATTCATTATTGAACTTATCGATTAGCTTGCGTAGTTTTAACTAGACTAAACTCGATTACAGTATGTGCATATTCAGGAGCAGTATTTATCTCCGTTCACAATCTGACATAAATTGAACACCACTACAATTGTTTTAAAAAACAATCAGTCGTCATAGTCAAAAATTGACTAGACTCAGATCCTCAAAATGGTCAGGAATTCCAAGTCTACTGTTACTTATTCAATATATAACATTTTTTATATTATTTATATTAAATATCATAGACCATATTACTATGGAACCTTTAAATATTATATACCATATTAATATGGAACTTTTAAACATAATTGACCATATAATAATCGAACCTTTTATTTACCTAAGTTTGAATTAAATTAACATTTAAAAATATAATTTAAATTAATCATATAAACAATGAAGATATTAAAGAAATAAACTCACCATTTTTAATTCTTCATTTTTAATTTTAAATACAATTAAGTAAATATGAAATTGAAAAATCAATGTATTTATTGAATGTTTAATTTCATATTATCATAATTGAAATTATTATAATTATGCTAATATGAAATGAATAAAACCCCATACATTTACACATGGTCTAAAGGTCAAGTCACCAAATTTCTATACCAGGTCAAAGTCTATAGCACTAAATTTATATACCAGTTGGCAGCCAGGGGATGGTACTGTGCACTACTACTTCTCTCTACATTTCTCAGTAGTTGGAATCCAAACTGTTTCTGTAATTCTATTCCTCAATTAGATATGGATGTATTTGTTTCACCACAATAAATTTAACTGTTTAGTCTTTATTCTCGATGTCTACTTCTATCTTTATAGTACCTAAGATTTATTGGCACAACTGAAATTATCTTCACCTTTAAATAAATCGACTGTTTTCAATCTTTCAAAAATTTTCATGCTCATAAGATATATTCTTGTTTCACTGTCTAATAAGTAATCAATTGTTACACCTTGTATTTCAAACGTTATACTTGGTCTACCTTGTATCTTGTCATAACTTATTCCTTGACGACCTATCTCTTCTATCATCAGAATTTTATTGTAGTCTTCTCCAATTATAACATTGACCTCTAATTATTTTTTTCTTTACGAAATTGTAAGCCTTTCCTTTTATATTATTGTACTCATTTACTCGTTTATCCTCTGTACTTTCATTTATATTATTATACATACAATCTTTAATATAATTAGGAATATTGCGATTTTTAGGATACTTAATTCAAATTAATTCGGTTGGAGCTTTGCCATTTGGGTTAGATTCCTTTTCTGGACACCTTAATACAAAGGAGACCTGGGGGATTATTAATTTACCAATTATATCAAATCATTTCACAGTGTACATATATTATCCTGGAGTAGTATATACTACCACCAGACAGAAAATTGGAATAATTCAGGATGAAAGAATAAGAGCTGAACGATTATCTTCAAATGAAGAAATGAGACTGACGTCCCTCAATTTGATAAAAAATATATTTCTAAATAATGGTTATTCAAAAAGATTCGTATCTAAATATTTATCATCAAATACAAAATCTAATAAATCAAATAAAAGACGAATACAGTAATTAAGTTACCTTTTATTAATGAGAAATGTAGCCAAATCATGCAAAATATAATTAAGAAATATATACTCAAACACAATCCAAGAATTATTTTCAAAAGGCAAGCACCTTTGGGTATCTAATTGCGGAAACCAAGACAAAATTTTTGTGGTCCCACATGCATTTGTAATTGTAGAAATATATGCAATAAAAATATCACTTACAAAATAGCATGCACCTTATGTAAAGATACATATATAGGAGAATCATGCAGCATTATCCGTACAAGAATTAAAGGACATCTCAAACAGAAAGTGAAGTCCTCAAACACTTTAAAAAAAACATAATGTTTTACAAGAAAATAATCATATAACATGGAAAACATTAGGAATAGGCTACATGTCTACACTTCACAGAAAAAAACATGAATAAATATTAATTAAAGAGAAGAAACCTAAGATAAACGTGATTTTCAATAATTACAATAATTAGAATTTTTTCTTTCAATACTTTTTGAATTAAATAAAAAAAATTTTAAAAAAAATTAAAATTATCAAAGATTTATTATCAATAATTACAATAAATAAATAATTGATGTATTAATAATAAATAAATAATAAATGATAATTAATAATTTCGAAATAAATAATTTTAAAATAAATTGTTTTAAATAATTTTAAATAATTTTAAAATAAATAAATTTAAATAATAATTTTAAAATAAAAGATTTTCACGAATTAAAATAAAAGTTTTCAATAAATAAAAAAAAATTTCAAAGATTTTCAATAATTAAAATAATTCACAAAAACAAATTGAAAGATTTAGTGAAAACTTAGAGTTTTAATATTATAATATTTTAATATTAAGAAAAAATGTTTTTTTGATATTTAATTTTAATAGAAAAACAGTAGCAGATATCTTGTCTTTTTGAATTATCAGAAAAACATCATTCCTGAAGAAGTAAAGTGTTGAAAATTTGAACTTCTTTACAAATAAATTTTATTTTGATCGCAGCTTTTTCTTTATTTTAATGTCATCGCAAAGTTAATTGTTTATAACTTTATCCATTTTCCATCGACAGCTTCTTTCCAAACATTGATACTAATTTTTGGAACTTGTTTTAATCACTCTTTGCTAACGGTTTTGTTGACTTACTTTTTTATAAGAATCTTTGACTACTTCTTTGTCTTTTTTATTGTTTTGATATCCTTTGAAATATTATCTTGCATAATTGTTTTCTTGAGTTAATCAACTATAACCATAATAAATTTCATCAATTGTAAATAAAATAAGAAATTACGTTAATTGTTTTATTACTGTAACTTCTTTTCGATTGAAAATATTAGTCCTCACTCTAAGGTCTTTTGGAAATTGTTGTTTTAAGTCCAAAAATGATATTCAAGTGGATTTATTGTTGCATCTTTGAATAAATAAATAAGAAATGTTTTATTGTTTGATAAGGCTAGTCTTGCAAGAAAATTAACAACGGTTTGATATCTTGTAATTTTAAATAGAACAAAGTATTGTACATTTAAATTACAAATTCGATGACCATCTTCTTAATGGAATAAAGTCTGAGTAAACGATATTACAGTCACATTACAATGTCTTGATATCTTGGTGAATAAATTATTAAAATCCTTTTTCTTGCGTGGTTTCCGATATAGATCATCAACAACAATCACACTGCTTTTTGTCAGTCAGTTGTTCCAATTTTCATGAAAAAAGTTTAAAATTTTAATTTTAATATCACAGAATTTAGAAAAAATAAGAAACATTATTTTCATTTTATTTATATAACATTGGACATAAATAGCTTTTTTTTTGGAAAGAAATATGTCGTATTTTTAAGGTCAAATTTTTATTTTAACTATTTCTCATAGTTTTACTGTTTGAATTGCTTAGAATTTGCACCTTTCATCGATATAACACTAGTTATACAAGCGCGTAATATGAAATTTATTCTTTGTAGAAATATGTTCAATAAATGAGTGAAAACTATGTTACGTAATAATTTAAATAATTCTGATTTCTTGGCAGACAAACGCTTGCAAGTGTTGTATTTAGGCTCAATCAATATTTTAATTTTTTAAAATTAATGGTTTTCGTAAAATAATTGGTGCCAGAAAAAAAATCTTAATTTTAAACAATTAAAAAAACAGAGTGCATAGAATAAAGAATTATAATTTGTTTCATCACTTTGCATTTCAAAAAAGTGAGAATCATGTAATACAAACCAAAGAGAGGAAGATATGCCATTTTTGGCTTGTTCCCTGATAAGTTGGAAAATGTTTCTTAATTAGCAATGTATGTGTGTCTGTTTAGGTAAATACCAATCAGATTATAGGAATTTTTGCAATTGTTTTAGTACCAACCAATCAAAATGTGAGAAAACATTTAACAGACTGTTTGAATTTAAATATTTGGTAGACAATATGAATTAAGTATTGAATGCGTGACGCTTGTGCACGTTCTTTTTTTTAAAAAATTAATTTATTATTTTGTTTAAATCGATGGAGTTATTTTTAATTTGTTAAAATTTATTAAATTTTTCTCAACCAATATTTATACTGGTTATAATGTTATCATTTGACCAAGAATGAAAAACTGTTTATACATTGTATTAGCAAAAAAACGCTATTCTCATCAAACATTTATTTAATACAAAGTTACAATGAATTGAAAAACAGACTCAGAAAAGTTTTAATATTCTAATAAATAGGCCAATAATTATTTTAAATATTTTAAATTTCAAAACTTTTATAAATATTTTTATTACGCATATAAATTTGAAATTAAACAATACAAATATCATTCTCACACATTGTATAAAGTACCATTATCAAAAATGTCTATATATAAAATGCTTCTTTCTCGCACTAAATACGTTATTTAAATTAAAATTATTTGAATCCCTGATTCCTAAACACTTACAAAAGTCTTTGCTTTTTGATTGGTGGAAGCCTAAACAGACACATATACAATTTCAGCTGGGAAAAATCTTTCCAACCAAACATATTGAAGTATACCTAAAAAAAATTTCTCTTCCTCCGGGGGAGTGTTTACGAGCGTTGCTATCTACCTAATTAAATTAATTAATTTATATTAAATCAGAAGTTAAATTGATAAATTTCTCAGAAATAGAAGAAAAATATTAATGATTAAACTGTCAAAACAGTTCGAACTATATTTCTAAATGCAATTTGTTAATAAAACAGGAAATCGTAAATTCATTTGGATATATTGGATAAATGATTTGGATAATCTAATGGATGATATTACATGTATTGTAATATTTTCAAATTAATAAATTGTTAAATGATATATTCGTCTGAAGAATAATTTTGAAATAGTACAAATTATATATTTGAAAAATACTTGTGTTTTTTCTAATTAATAATTATTTTCTTATAAAAATGAAACAAATTATGATATATATTTTTATTTTTAATAATTAATTAAATAATGTCACATTATAAAAAAGTTATTTATTTTATAACAAGTTTCAATTTTTGGAAGGATTTCTTAAAGTACATTGGAGAGACAAAACGTCATCTGCGCACATCTGTTGGTAAGCATGTGCAATTGGGTAGAAAAATTTTAGATTATGCAGGTTTCTGGAAAAATAGAATTTTTTGAACAGTTGGTTTCGTAATTATTTTGAATGAAAGTCTGGTGAGTCTTTTATAATTGGATTGTATAACCCGATTTTTTAAACTCAGATTGCCACAAATTCACTTTTATATTTATTTTACTCTTATTTGATTGATTACGCCCGGTTTAATTGTTCAATATTTAAACACTTTCTTTTTTTACAAGAGTAAATAGACATAGATGTGTGCGAAACATGTCTTGCAAATAAGAATTTTAAAAAATTATGTTTATCCTTTTATTTAGTTTGAAGCAATTTGTACAATAAGTTCTTAAATATAATAAAGAAAATGTCATGAACTAGTTCTATTATCGATGTACTGTGTTCATAAATATCATAAAGAAAGAAAGATCTATTGTAAACGGTTCTGACACTCCTTTTACTGCATTATGCAAAACTTTGCCAGATATATTAAAACCACTATTAAGTTTCATTCCGGCACATGTGAAGAATAATTATGAGTTTGTAGAACGAATTAAAAACTATGAATAGAATAGTGATGATGAATTTGGTCCATTAGATGTAACGAATCTATATGGATCAATTCCAATTGAAGGACTTGAAAATTTCATTGATATCATAAGGGACTTCTTTGAAAGATACAAAGAACATACAGATATTCCAGAAATCATCAAAAATGATTTCAAATGTATTTTTTTCAATTTTAATTTGTTTCTCTTCTCTGATAGCATTTTCATCGGTGAAAAACATTTTAAACAAAAAGATGGTCTTGTAATGGGTAATAATTTATCTCCTATTCAAGCAATAATTTTCATAAACTTTATTGAAAATCAAATAATTCTTAAATCAAACAAGAAAATTCACCTATGGTTTAGATACATAGATGATATTTTCTTTGTAACTAATTTTCCTTTAGAGAACATTTTAGAATTAGCCAATAGTATACATGATAACATTAAATTCACTTTAGAAAAATCAATTGACTTTCAGATTCTTTTTCTGAACACTTTAATCCAAAAGAAACCTGATGATATCTTAACTANCCAATTATATATGAAACCATTTCACAGTAGACATATATTACCTTGGAGTAGTAATACTACCATCAGTCAAAAAAATGGTATAATTTAGGGTGAAAGAATTCGAGCTGAGAGACTATCTTCCAATGAGGAAATGAAATTGATTTCTCTCAAGTTGATAAAGAATAAATTCTTAAATAATGGCTACCCAAATAAAAGTATATCGAAATATTTATCTTTAAATAAAAAACAAAATAAAATCAAACCAAAAACAAACGTAGTTATTAAATTACCTTTTATTAATGAGACATGTAGCCAAATCATGCAAAATATAATAAAAAATTCTAAACTCAAACACAATCCAAGAATTATTTTCAAAACACAAGCACCTTTGAGCATCCAATTAGAGAAACCAAGACAAACTTTTGTGGCCACAAATGCTTTTGAGATGTAAAAATATGTGCAATAAGAAAAATGTCACTTATAAAATAACATGCACCATTTGTCAAGAAACATATATACATGAAACATGCAGAACCATCCGAACAAGAATTAAGTAACATTTAAAACAAAAAGAAAATGAAGTCTTCAAACACTTTCAACACAAGCATAAAATTTTACTAGAACATTAGTTGGAAAACACTAGGAACAAGCTACATTTCTACACTGCATAGAAAAAAACATGAAGAATTAATAATTAAAGAAAACAATCCTGAAATAAATGTAATTTATAATAATTAAATAGTGAAATTTAAATTAAAATTAATCAATTAAAATTTAGT
>MQRL01611109.1:530-13254 GCA_001938525.1 Dugesia japonica
TTATAATAAATTCATTTTAACACATGTTATAACATGAGATTCAATTATATTTCTATTTTAATTTTTGTTTTACATTTACTTTATTTTTAATTTTATTCGATAGAATATTTTGATTGATTTCAAAGTCCATGATGATATCAGTAACTCAATTACAAAAACTATTGAGAAAGTTATTAAATTAGATTCATTTATGGAATATAGAGAAACTTTATCAAATTGTAAAACAACGTTGGATGAATTGATCTCTCAGATTCATGGACAATGGCTAAAAGCAATGGAATTAAAATGTAAATTGGAATTTATGCCTAAATTTGTAAGTAATTAATTTTACAAGTTATTTTTTTTTGATTATTTACTGTTTTTTATGTAATGCTTTTTTCTTTTGAATTCTGAGTAGACGGTTGTCGTTATTATCTAATTTTATTTCTTTTTTAATTTTTATAATTTGAACAAATTCTACTTTAAAATGGAATAAAAATTATGTCTAAGATTTCTGTGAAAAATATGAAATTTTTATTTCTTTCGTTTACTTTAATATTTATAATCATTTAGTTATTTTTAATTTAATGGATTATAATTTAACTTCAGGTAATTAACTTTAATTCCATCACTAAATCCGGAATTTCTTTGGTTGGACCAGAAAGTGGATTTGAATCAGAAATTAGTCCAATGAATCCTATTCGTGGTTTTCCAACAAATAATCTAAGTTTAATGAAATATATTTCGTCATCAGGTGAATGTTTTGCAGACGATAGCACAACTGATTTACCAATGGGTTATTTTATGTTTTTTTAAAAATTTTATTAACAAAGTTCTTATGTTTTTAGTATCCTTGTTAATTATCGAATTTGTCGACTATTTATTATTTTTTCATTAGATTAAAATAAAATTTATTTCATTTAAAAAATATATTTATTGAAATATATATAAATAAAATAAAAATAAAATTACAAAAAAAACAAGGTAATTTTTCACATTATAAATGTCCCACATTGAGAATTTAGCAACAAATATATATTATTTTACAAAAGGAATCAGTGCACTTCAAACACAATTTCTTTTCATTTTTATTAATGTTTGTTTCAAATAAAATTTTCTTAATATGAAACCATAAATCTGACTAGACTGGGAACTTATCACATTATTAACAATTTAACTATTAATTATTACAGATAGAAAACACTGAAGACGAAATTTGGGTGCTTTGGCGTTATCGAAATTTATATTACTTGCTAATTAACTTTCTATTGATAATATACTTAGATTTGATAATCGCTCTTGACCGCTGGTTGATCGCAAATAATTTTAAATAATTTTAAATTTACTAAAACTCCTTTCTGTTGAAGCCACTGTTGTAGTCATTGTGATAAATATACGTATTGCTAATTCGATATTTGGATTGGATTCTTGTTAATTCCATCTACCAAGTATATTTAAAATATCAATGTGCTACATACGCAAAACATTTGTAATTGATGTTTAAAACATTTAAGTTCATATAGAAATTGATCATAATCTATTTCTAAATATTTTTGAGAAAGCGTTATCCCTTCTTTTTCTAAATTTTCTTCAGGTAAAAGCCCTCACCAGTTAAAACATAAAAGTCTTTTGCCACTTGTTGAATACATAGAAATCTTTCTTGTAATTGCATTAAAATATTATCAATGATATTGTAACATGATATTTTTACTAATTTCTGCGGGCAATTCGTCGGACATCTTTTTACGTTTAGATTTCCTTTTATTTTGATTCGGATTTAAATTAAATTTAGTGAAATGTTCAGTAACGTTTACGAAAATTTCATCTAAACTATTTCCTCGATAATTCGTCAAATCATTAATGATCCCTTGAATTAATAAAGACGATCTATAAATATCCTGTTCTTTACTCTGAAGTGCAATGTTAATTTTATTCAATTTGCCAAGTATGAAATTCCAAATATTTCAAAATACAAGAAACTGATAATTGTACGTATAAAATACAAAACTTTTAAAAACTTATAAAAACATGAAAATATATAAAAATTCAAAAATTAAAAATTTTTTTATATCTAAAAAATTTAAATCAATTTAGTCGAAAGGACTGTCTGTACACTAATGCTTGCATTATGAAATCTAATCATTAACGCCTCATACAACACTCTCTCCCAGTAATTTTTAAATTGCTTAGACAAAATTTTAAAATTTGATATTTCAAAATTCGCATTACAATTACTTTTATTTTTATGCTTGAACCCTTGTATAAAGATGACGCGCAGTCTCTCCAATGTATGCGGCATCACACGCACTACATTTAAATTGATAAACAAGGTTAGAACACAAACCAATTGGTGTATGGGATTTATTAACAAAGCTTTTAACAATTTTCTATACCACTTTAAAAAATTTGTTCAAAAAAGAGCACCACTTTTAACTTATTTTTTAAAAATTTTTGAATTTTCATTGTTTTTTTTAAATGTTTGAAATTGTTTGAATTTTAAATGTTTCATTGTGAACATATATAAATTGATTTATTACACGTATTATAATATATTTAAGCATTTTTGTAAAATCTCATTACTATATTTGTCAATTTTACAATACTAATTTATGCCGAGACAGATAAAATATTATTTGAAATTTATATTATAATACTAATTATAAAATCTAATAAATTATGTGTATCGTTGTTTTTATATTGATATTATTTCTGAATGTAAAATTTACAATTTTAGTTACTTTTGATTTGTGTGTCATACAATCGTACCAACAATTTATATATATGCGATTGATTTTCTTTAATCAAATCGATTGTTAGATAAGTTGAAATTATTTCTCATAATCGTTCATTTTAATTTCTCCCAATTAATTTTTCGATTTTAAACTTTTAAAAATAAAATAAATATTTAAAATGTGATAATGATTTATGGACATCGGTCTTAGTAATATTTTTATAATTTAATAAACAAAAAAATTGTGACAAATTCTTGAATAAAGTAAAAATAATTATATCAAATTTGAAATTAAAAATATGTAATTATTAAAATTTAGTCACTTACTATTATCAATAGTAGATATCATACATTTATAAAATTTGACTTAGAGGGATGCATTGTCAACGATTTCTGTTTCACGTGAGAGTATTAGTAATTGCTTTATGTAGAACAAATACTGAATTTAAGCGCGATTTGTTAGTATCTAATTATTCTGCAAAGTGTGCGACTGTGTGTATTGTAGAGACCATGAGAATTGTCTGCTCACCTGACAGGTCTACAAGTGAAACACAACACTAAGCACATTGAATAAATAACATATATGTGCAATTTTATTTCTTAGTTTTATCATTTTCTTTTGTATTAGATTCGGAGTCTACTGATTTACCATTGGATTTTGCATATAATAGAAGCATCAGTTCGTCTTCCTCATTAGTTGAAATAATGTTGGATTTAACACATCAATCCCAAATTTCTAAAAATGATTTTAATTCTCGAAAGAAGCAAAAGCGATTTAAAAAACGGCGACAGTTTGTTTCAAAAACCACAGGAGTTCATTCTGAAAATTTAACTTTGGAAGAAAGAGAAAAGTATTTACAAATTCGTAATGCTTTTAGTAGGCCTCCATATTCTTTAAAACGACGAATCAGTGAAACTAGGTAAATTATTTATTTTTAGAAACAATCGATTGCTTTCTTTTATGTTAAATTGATTTTCCACTAAGATTTTTTTGATTCTTCAATTTGTTGTAAATTATAATTTATTTATTTTTATTTGCATGAAAAATATTATTTGTTTCGTTAACTTAATGTTTAAATAATTTTGCTTTATAACAACGATAATTTTCAAGTTTTTTCTAAAAGAATTTTGGTTAGTTTTAGAGAAACTTACGATAAAGTTGGCAATATAATTTAGAATCAAACCAAATCTTGAGGATAAAAACTTAGTATTAGTTGTAGGTTTTATAAAACTTAATAAAATGTTCCAATTGTAAATAAACTTGTTAGATAACCGCTTATACAAAAATAATATTATTTAAAGAATTTTTATTACTAAGTGTGCTATTTTATAGATATACAGTACTGGTTTGGGGAGATTGCGAGGTGTGGCAGTGCCAAATGAGCTAGTGGCGTCGAAGGCAGCTTAAGTTACTTAGAATATATTTTTTATATCATATTTAATATTTATACACAAGAAACACATTGTGCGTATTACATATTCTGAAATCATACCATATAAAATTAACTTTGTGGTTTAAGCTTGTTCTAGAGTTTATCAAGAAGAATTTTGCGAAATATTTCAAGCATAAGGGCGCTCAGTTTTTGGCCATAATACCGCACCCATTTCCACACTTTTTAAACAACGAATTGTAACAAAATGAAAGCCAAAAAATGTTATCAATAAAATAATTTACGACCGTTATGTATTTAATTCTATATTACTGCTATTTTGGAATTAATATCAACTTTAGGGGGAGTCTGAAAAAAATTTGCCCTAGGGTTCTGCAGTGGCTAAAGTCAGCAATGCTTATGTAGTTAATACATTGAAATATCACATATAAAATTAACCAACAATTCAATAAGTATGTATTTAATTCTGTTAGTGTACTCATTACTTCCAATAATCTCATGAAATCATCTCGACATTATAGTTCTAGTTCTATTTTAAATTGACTTATAATAATTCTAATGTGATAGTGCTTGTTACAAATCGAAGTGCTTTAACTCAGAATAAGATATTCTTATTTACTTTATTCTTAAAATATTTAAGTAACATCTTTAAATTATGATCATAGTGACAATTATATTATACAATACTTATCTAGTTAAATTCACGTAAATATATTGCAAAAATTTTTGTACAGTTTTTCAAATTGGTAAATAAGTAATGCACGTAAAGAATTGACGTTGATTAGGCATAAAGGAATATTAAAAAATATGGAAACACTTTCAACACAAACTTAAAATTTCACCAGAACCATATCATATAATATGACATTTCTAAACTTCACACGAAGAAACATTAAGAAATACTAATTAAAAAAGAAAAATCTCAGATCAATGTAATTCATAATAATTTAAATAATGCATCCAATTAAAATTCAATAAAATAAAATAAATTCTAAAATTATTTATATTTTTTTAAATATCGTGTATAAATCAAAATTGAATTTCTAAAGAAGACTTGCTAAAAATTTGGATATATAACATGAAATTAAAGAAAATTTTTTTGATTTTCTCTTTTTAATTTATTTAAAATAATTTGATATTAAGAATTTTTTGAATTTTTTGGAACCGATACATTTCTCAAATACAATTAAAACATTTATAAAAATACACATTCTCATATTGGCTTGTTGTGGAAGACTTAAGGCTAATATCAGGTTATTTGAGATATTCCAATGATACGCGACCTTGTTTTCAGGTTTATTTTAAACGAGTTCAAACAATTGTAAGTAATTGTATTAATAAATTTATGTATGCAATCTAAAATCATTTGTAAAAATCTCTAAAAAGAAACTCTTTAAATTTAATTTTAATATTCTGGTTTTCACTAGTGATAAAATTATAAAAGTTTATTGATTTTTTCAGATTTATATTCAAAATTTTTGAATCTTGAAATTGAGCAGTCTAAAATAACAAATGTTCTGCCAGACTTTTGAGTCAAGCTTCTTTTTTGTAAATTATATATTTGGAAAATATCTCAGAATTTATTGTCACTTAACTATTGTGAAGAAATTTTCAAAAAACTTTTGAATAATCAAAAATTGAATAATTTCTATAAGGAAATAAATAATTTCAACTAATAGAAATGGATTAAAATAATGAATTATATACAATTATTTATATCACCATATATTTATAAAAATTATTAATCTTTGTTAATAATGAATAAAAATTCCTCAAATTAATATTTCTGATTTCGAAAATTAATTATCTTTGGAAGATTTACCTAACATGGTGGCAGCGGGAAATACCAATTCAATTACAGATAGGTTATTACCAAATGTGTTCTGTAAAGGAGATGGCATTGAAAGCGTTGTGAATTGTATTTTGATGCTTAAGCCATTACCCAGAAGAAATAACTGGAAAGATCGGTATCTTGTTATTTTGATGACGATTTGCTGGAAGAATTTGTAAAGAAATATGCAAAATCTATGGAAGATTTACCGAACAATATAATTTTTAATTTCTACTCATTACTAAATTTAAAATTCTTTCAAAAATTTTATAATTATGATTTTTTAAAATTTTTTGAAATTTAAAATTGAAATCTAAAATATTTCTCTTTAATTTTTTTTTAAAATAATCAGTAAAATAATCCTGGTATTAAATAAA
The DNA here is from genome assembly GCA_001938525.1 of Dugesia japonica. Taxonomy (NCBI): domain Eukaryota; kingdom Metazoa; phylum Platyhelminthes; order Tricladida; family Dugesiidae; genus Dugesia; species Dugesia japonica. The sequence goes on from MQRL01611109.1 coordinate 6,840, forward strand.
CTAAGTCTWCATTACTTTTTTTGAAAAATTAAGATATTACCTTAGAATTTTATTTCTATCAATAATATTAAAATATATGGCTACTATTAATGTTAAATATTTAGCGGGCTTGTATTGTATTTGCAAGCCGGAATTGTATAAATCATTTCTGTTAAACTGATGCGTATTTTTAAATAAATGTTAGGAGAATATCAAAATATAAAATTATATTGAAATATTGTTTTGATTAATGTAGAAAATTTTATTTCAAATGGAAATCAACAAAACAAGTAAATTAATGTTAGCATATTAATCTTTACTATGCAAATTAAAAATTATTTATTTTATGAATAATGAAGTAAGAAGTGAAAAGCATGGAAATTGAAAAAGTAATAGTAAAATAATAATAATAATAATAATAATAATAATAATAATAATAAAAATAATAAATAATAATAATACTATTAATACTATTAATAATAATAATATAATAATAAAAATAATATATAATAATAAAAGTAGTAATACTAATAATAATATCACAATAATAATAATAATAATAAAATTAATAATAATAATAATAATAATATTATTATTAATAATAATATAATAATCATAATAATAATATATAATAATAAAAGTAGTAATACTAATAATAATAGCACAATAATAATAATAATAATTATAATAATAATAATATTAATATTAATATTAATAATAAAAATAATAATAATATTAATATTAATATTAATAATAAAAATAATAATAATAGTAATGAGAATAATTTTTAAATGAAATATTTAATGTTGATTGTTTAGCATTATTCGAATTTTGGATCGAACTGATGTGACGACAAATAAGATATCAGGTAATTTACATTTTCTTCAAAAAAATTTCAAATATCAATTTAACAAGAATTTTATTATTGATTGATTTGAAAATTTTATTAGTATCTTAAAATAATTTATTTTTCCAAAAATTATGTGTTGGTTCTTAATTTATTTTGTATAGGCAATATTTATTAACATTTGGAAAATATAGTAATAATACTTTTAAAAATATTTGTATAAAAAATCGTTTAATGATTCTAGTTCAGAAAAATTTTACGAATTTTTAATAATGGTTTTTCAACTGTTTTTTAATTATTATTTTTCTTAGATTTAGCTGCAGCCGCTGAGAAAATCGTTATGCAAAAAGATTTCAATCGCCACAATGTCTCTTTAAGCGAATCACCGAAGGAATCGGAAATTGAAGATCCATATGGTGTTGTAGCAAGTTCAAATAATGATATAAATGTAAAAGATGTTTGGGATAATTATCAGGTTTGAATAATTTATCTTTATTTATGAGTTCTTTATTGACAATAAATATTTCCTACTTGTTTTAAATGAAGTTTTAGATAAAGTTTTATTAAATAAGATTTCTAACAAATCTAAGTTTGTATTATCTTCTTAAAATGAAAAGGTAAAATTCATTCATCTTTATTGTTAATAATATCTCGGAATTATGAAATATTTCAAAAATATCATTTGAATTATTATCTAAATGTTATATTTTAATGGTATTTATTTAAAACTATCATATTGACTGGTGTGTTTTTCAATTTTTCATTAACCTATGTCTTTCGGCCACATTACGTTCAGTTTATAAGGATATACGACTTAAAAGTAAATTTTGCTTTCTTAACTTTGAAAAATTCATTTTGCTAATAAGAACTTTGCTTCTCCAGATAGAAACCGGATTTAATTTGAATCTTTGATTGTTAAATTTTTTCAATATTTTCAGTTTTCTGTAAATAATAAAAAGAAATCATTATGTTTGAATTGCAGTCATTTTTAATTAAAATTTTCCCATGAGTCCTAAATTATTTTTGAAATACTTAATTCGTACTTATTACTCAGGCTTATTATTAAAAATCTATTTCTAGATTTGTTACTGCACATCGTGATTGATTTTGTTGATTTTTATCAGTTAATGAACCAAGTAATCCATTTTAAAGAAAATGGTTCACTAACAGAAATAGATCCTAAAACATTTATAACTTGGGACAAAATTTCTTAAATTAAGGTATTTTCAGGCTAAAATATCAAATAGCAAGTCGCGAGTTAACCGGCCATTGTCTTATTGATTTTTGGTTACAGATAAATTCTTGTTATTTGTAATGAATTATTTAACATTAGTTTTGAATAAAATAATAATTCTTAACATTTTGATTGTGCTTTTCATAATTTGTGATGTAACATTCCATACGCTTTATAGGATTTCATGAAACCGGTGCAGTAAATTCACATTTCTGTTAATTTGAAAATAATTCGTTTCTTCGTGTGATTAGTATCTGAGATTTTCATTCAGAACTTATTTAATGTTTAGTATTCCCTAGAAAAGAAAGAAAATATTGGTCTTGTGAGCAAGGATAAATTTCACAGGACCGCAGACAGCCTTCATAGGTTTTTTAAAGTACACGTTCAAGTCGTGACTTGGTGCAGTGTCGCTCTTGACAACATAAACATTGAATACTGAATATGCTGTGGATCGTCTGGTACACACTTTTAAATGGTTCTGTTGATTGAAATCAGTTGGTCGAAGGAAAAAATGGATTGTTTTGTTACCCCTCAGTGGATGTGAAGAATGCTTATATTGACCAATAGAAGATTTTTTAATTCTCGTTATCCTAAGAGCACTCTAAGGATAGCGGGGAAGGTGGTTAGGAAGTTGACAGAAACAGGCCAGTGGGATAAACAAATATATCGGTCAAAACAAAATAAATTGTTATGGTTAAGTTTTATTCTAGCCCAAAGAAATTTATTCGCAGAAATCTGTGGAAACTGATGTTCCAAAAACTACTATTAATCGCATATTAAAAAAGTAAAATAAAGTATAAACCAGTTTCAAAGTTTCGAGATGGACGATTGAAGGGTTTTACAATAAATTGGATGAAAAACCATTTTACTTAAGACTGCGTTGTTTAGTGATGAAGCTTTGTTTTACATAAATGGTGAGGTTACCGAACAGAATTATCAATGCTGTTTGGAAAACATTGGATCGGGTGGACCCTTCTAAGCATTACGGAGTACAGGAGATAATGGTCTCCTGCTCCAGGCCTATTTTATCCAATTGAGAGGTCTATTAATGCCTCAAACTTAATTAACTGCCGGAATGGTTCAACTTGAATGGAAACCATATGCATTGCACCACGTTTGTAAGTAATTAATTGAATAATATTTTTTTCAACTGAATTTAAATATGTGGTTTTGTGAAATTGTCTTCTCGGTCACTTCACCTTGATTTCCTTAACTTCTTTTTCTAGATTATGCTAAATACGAAGTACTGAATGAAAATTTCAGATATTAATCACATGAAGAAACGAATTATGGATTGATGGGCTCAAGTTGGTAGAAATGTAGAGTTACTGCATTGAGTTCATGTGAATTTGGTATAGATCGTGTAATTTTGTATCACAAATGGTCTAAATAATAATGAAATGTTAATGATTAATATTTTAATTAAATAAAATGTTGCAAATTTCATTAAAATGCATTGACAATATGCATTTTGCCTGTGTCCAGGATTTAGAAACACCGAATAATATAAATTTTCAAATTTTAATGTTTTGTTAAGTTATAAATATTCATGATTGGAAAAATATTTATATCAATTTTTGAATTTATTTAAGGCTTCGTTGTATTCCAATGATGATGGTGATTCTCAGATTCTAGAAGTTGATAAAATTAAAGATTGGGAGCAAGATATAGAAACAGATGATCAAGAGTATGAGTCTTGTTATCATGATAAAAAAGTAAAATAATTTAAAAAATATTTCGTTTGATCTTAGCATTATAGCTACAGTTTCTCACATCAGGTTATGAAACTTCTATGGAGTCAGATATACATTTTTGCCACAAAAATTTATTAAGTATACTCAAATTCTCAGCCAATCAATTAGTAGATGTAAATCAACAAATTGATAATATAACCAAGCAATTGAATTCTGCTAATTTTTGCAAAATCGATAAAATTAATTCTATTATCAACGAACAATTATCTATTTCAAATATCCATGTCAAACTGCTTAATCAAATTTTGAATAATGGTAAGTTCTTTTGGATTATGATGATAAATTGACATTCATTTTCTTCATAATCAAGTTATCAAGATCTTGAGTAACGTAGTATTAAATTTATAAATGATTTGCAAATTTTGTTTTAGAAACTTCTGTATTTAGTCCTTTTTTGAAAGTCTCTGAATCGGACAATACATTTCTCAATTGATAATATTTGTATAAATATTAGATTGTTCGGAAACTAATTTCGGTTTTTTTAGTAAAATTCAATAATAAATTTTTATTGTAAAAAAATTTGAGTCAAATATTCTGCCATTCCAAGAACGATGCAGGGAGCGAAATAAATGAAAATCGGATGGAGCTAGATAGGGTAAATATTTTGGATGTGGTAAAAATCCAAGATCCAATAGTTTCTGCTGAGTCGCCAAACTGGTATGAAGTCTGGCATTGTCATGGTAAAATAAGAGTTTTCTTTGGTTCGTCCAAATGTCCAATTGGTGACAGTAAACCGAGGAAGAATTAGTTTGCTTGCTTTATAGCAACTCAAAAAGTACTCCTTTCCAGTCCCAAAAAAATAAAAAGCGTCACTTTCTTTTCATGGATTCTATTTTTGGGTATTCTACGAGGTTATTTATCCTGCTCAATTACCGCTTGCAGCTGTAGTTGCTTTGGGTAATCCACTTATCATCACCCGTTATGATTCTTTTTAAGAATAGCTAGTTTTCCTCGCGTTTGCAGCAAATCACAGATGTTGACGCGAGGAATAAGATCCCCTAATGTGAAAAGCGTGGAATGAATATATTGAGCTTTGTGACATAATTAAGCCATTTTAAAAGGACGTGTACAGTCAAATTAGATAGGATTAATGTTTTCCAATTTCCCGAATTGTTTGAGGCCAATTTTCTTTCAACAAAGACATCAGCGAACGAAATCTAGAGAACCAAGTTTGACATTGGCGTTCAGTTATCGCATCTTCTCCAGACATCGCACATGATTTCTTCTGTCACATGCGGTATTTAAATATTATCGGTAAAACATAATAGAACTTGTCGAAAATGCAATTTTTGTCCTAAATTTCAAATATCCCACCTAAAAATAGTTTGATATATTAAAACAAATTTACAAATAAATCCAACTAGATATGTAAATTGTTTTAATGAGTATGGATTTAATTAGTTAAAACTGTATTTGGTCCATTAAATTAAGACTAAAACATAGACACAAAAAACAGAAGTTACTTTTCGAACAACATAATATATTGTTAGATGAGTTTGGAGTATTCGTTGGATCATCAATATCAAAATTCAATTGCATAGAAAGGTTATTAAAACAAAACTATACTAACACTATTTGTTTATTCAAACAAATCAAATTGGATAATCATATTTTTAAAATTTATTTTAAGTTGTTTATAAAAATTTTACTTTACTATTCAATCATCATTATTAATATTTAAAATCGAAGATTTTATTTATTTAAAATCGAATATTTTATTTATTTAAAATTAATTTAATTTAATTTATTTAAAAACATTTTATTTATTTACTTAATTGTCATTTAAAATTGAAAACATGACGATTGAATAATAAAAATTTTTTAATAAATAAAATTTTTAAAGTGAACAAAAAATTTGTGTTAAATCGATATTTCGACTTTGTCTTCGTAAAAATTGTCCAGATAAGAAACCACCAAAATGTTTCGGTTGTGATAAAATTGGTCACATCAGAAGGTTCTGTACGGAGATTTTTTGTGGTAGATGTAAGAAACCTGGACACAGAGCTGAAGAATGTTATACCAACATCAACAAAACTATACAAGAAAATAAAAGACATAACTTTGAAAACGGGCATCCAAGAAAAGATGGGTTTCAAAAGACAAAGTTCGTGACAGAAAGCAAAGATGGAAAAAGCTCGAGAAGAAACGTAAAAAAGATCAAAAAATTTCTTAAAGAAGGGGATGTAATTATGGTTTTAGACAGTTAAATTTTTTGATAGTTCGACCGAAGTTGTTAACGAAAATAATTGGATAAATAAATAAATTAACTTCATGTAATAAAGTTTTAAAAATTTAATTGAAAATATTTTTTAATTATAGAATTTTGTAAAATGGTTAATTTTCGAAATTTAATGGAAAATATTATTGTTAAATATTAAATTTTGTAAAATGAATAATTTTTTAAATTTATTGTTCTTTGGAATATTTTAAAATAACTTCGGTCAGAATTAAATAAAAAGTTTAGCTAGTTTTAAAAATTTGTTTAAAAAATCAAATTGATAGTTGGTGTTTTTTGGTTGTTGTCTTGAATAAATCTTAGAATGAAAAGTATTCCTTTTTTTAATGCAAATGGATGTAACAGATTCATCTAATATATATGTT
>MQRL01611380.1:6697-17704 GCA_001938525.1 Dugesia japonica
TTATAAGATTTAAGGTTTTTGAAATATTTGTATACACCAAAAATAAATTATTTAAAGGTATTTTATTGGTTATTTATATAGGATGCATACACTATATTACTATATTTATAAAATTTGGTAAATATTGTTTATATAATATTGTAATAACATATAAAGGGTAAAATACAACACCCGTAAAATCTATAAAACATATTATTGAACAATAGTTGTAAAGTAAATAAACCATAAATAACTTGTTAAGTAGAAATACCCAACAAAATTGGTGCCGCGAACCGGAAATCAAAATAATAAAAATCAAGCGGGTGTTCAGACCTATATTAAAATATATCGTGTATTGATCTCTTATCAAAGTTGATTAATTTGATTATCTTAAGTTTGGTATTAGATTTGGATTGAATTCCTGCCACAATCTCTTACCAAAGTTCTGATAATATAAAATCAGTTCCCTTAAAATAATAAAGTTAAGAAAGATTCAGAGTTTACCGGTTGAAACGAAACCGAAGAAATTGTCTGATTAGTGTACCGGTTGAAACGAAACCGAAGAAATTGTTTGATTAGTGTACCGATGGAAACAAAACCAAAGAAAATAGTTGTAATTATTTCAGTTGAAAGAAACTGAAGAAATAATCATTGAAGAGAATAAAGTATATATATTGCGAAACAGAGATATCCAAAAAATGGCAGCGGCAAATAATAATGAAAAAATGCCACTAAAAAATTTACCGATTAATGATCAAATAGGCGGTGGATTTGGATACCGCTGTACATTGAATGAATTACCTATACAGTTTTATGCAGAGAAACCTGAAGAATTTGACGAATATTTTGAGCATATGCATGTTTGTGCCACAGCTTGGGAATGGACAGAAGCAGAATTAGTTAAGCGCTTACCACTATATTTGAAAGAATATGCATTAAAATGTTTTAAGAATATAGATGTAAAACCTGATAAATGGGATGAGTTAATAAAAAAGTTGAGGAAAAAAATAATAGTCCCAAGTGAATTAGAAAGAATCTGCATACAAAAGTTTAGATACAGAACACAACTAGCAAACGAAACAGTGGGCGAATATATATATGAACTAACAAGATTAGCAGAACAAGCTTTTGGAAAAGGGGATAATACTGGTCATATTATAGAGTTTCAATTTCTAAATGGGACACATAAACATATTCGAGATGCTCTGATTGCAGCACAGTATAAAAATTTGGAGGAACTAACAGCAAAAGCAAAGCGAATTGAGGCGAATACTAAACATAAAGAGAAAACCAGACAAATATAAACAATTGAAGCAAGTAACGAGGAATCATCATGGAATGAGATGAGGAAAGTATATCAAAATCAGCAAGATAGTAGAAAAGATCTAGATGTGAAATTTAAAACAGATTATTATCAAAGAAATTATAGTAATTACAACAGAAACTCAAGTCCTGGGAGAAATTACAATAACTATAATAGAAATCCAAGCCCTAGAAGGAGATATACCAATTATAATCGAAATTTTAGTCCTGGAAGAAATTATAACAATTATAATCGAAATTCTAGCCCAGGTAAAAATTATGACAGAAACGCGAGTCCAGCAAGAGGATATAATCGAGATAATCGAGGATACAGTCCAAAGAGATATGATAATAGAAGAAGTTCAAGCCCGTATTTTTCAAATGAAGGTAGAGATAAATTAAACAACAGAGGGCAAACAAAGTGTTATAATTGTAATAAGTATGGGCATATAGCAAGAGTATGTAGAAATAGATCAAATGACTCTAGAGGTATTCTAAAAAAAGATGTATCATTCAGTCCAGATACAAGAGAAGCCATGTGATTGAAGCAATCGATAATGAAGCTTATGAAAATATGAGAATTGAGTTAGAGGATATGAAAATACATTATCAGCGTATAATGGCGAGACAGCAAGAGAAAGGGGAATATGAAATAAATATGTGTGAACCAATAGAAGTGGATTTAGATACAATTGATGAGAGGAAGCAGGAAATATTGATAAAGAATTTCCAATTAGAGATTACAAAAGAAAGAACGAATGAACTTAGATTGTTGCAGTATTTAAAAGATATTAATGAAAATCCGATCAACTTTCAGAAAATAAAACTAATAATAATCATTTTAGCAAAAAATCGAAGTAAAATAGAAATATCAGAAAATCTGGAAGCAATAGACGAAATATTTCAAAAATATAGTGAATATGTGAAAAGAAATGAAACTTGGCAAGAGTCGTTAAATATCAAAGTAATAGCAAAACAAAACGATTGTTCTTTAACAGCATTAGAACTGACAAAGTGTACAAAAACGAATAAATTATATAAAATGGTGAAAAAAGACTGGCCAGTATTGTTACAAAATGAAGATGTATTACAACTATCTTTTCATAACACAGAGTTAAATGAGAATAAAACATTGATAGAATATGGAATTTTTCCAGGTAATGTTAATATCATAAAAGCAACAATAATCAAAGATACGCCACAAGTATTAACAAATAATCAACAAAAATCTATGGAAGAAATTTTGAGTATGATAGCACAAGCAGATAAAGCTGAGGAGGAAAGAGCAAGCCAACAAGAAAAAAAGACAAGAAAAGAGGCAGAACAGCCACCAACATCAACTACAAGAAATGAAAATCCATCAACATCAGATAATGTAAGAAGCGAAATACCACGACAGAAAATATTTAAAGACAAAGAATCAGATTACAAAAGATCAAGAGGTAGACAGATATTAGAAGATATAATACCGGAAAAATTGCAAGCTGAACATTTGAATAATATATCACAAAGGTATGATGAACAAGTATCAGCAGGATCAGATCAAGGACTGATAAGAAGTCTAATCAAATTAGTACATGCTGATCTATATGATTGTATGATAACTCAGAATAGAGCATTAATGATATTTGAAGATATGAAACTCTTATTAAAAGAAGTGAGCAAATTGATAATAGCAGATCCAGAAATTGATGATTATAAAGTATTAAAAACAATGATGAAAGAGAGAATAAACAAAAATAAAGTAATTACAGCTATTTTGTATTTAATACTTAAAAATCGGGAGCAATTAGTTGAAAGACCTGATAAAAATATTGTGGTTGTAGAACGAATAATTAATCAATTTTTGAATAAAGGAATTAACGCATGGATCACACAGGAAGGAGGTTGGGAAACATTATATCCAAAAAGTAATCGTAAACAAAAAATTCAGCAAACAGAACAGGAAGAGGAAATCAAGAAACTCATTACTAAAGAAGCAAAGAAATCAAATCGACCATTAATGGGTACAATAATAACAATTATAATAATGTTATTAGAGTNAGCAAGAGGAGCAAACGCGATGGTAGCATATGATTGTAATACTCCAAAATGGGGTAAAAAGTACTCATTATTAGATGTGGAGAATTGTCCGGAGGCGCACCCGACAAAAATAAAAATATCAAATCCAATAATCATGCATTTATATCAAGAGTCCGATTTCGTACATGCGGACGCATATGAATGTAGTGTAAAATTTGAGGAAGGAGTTTCATATTGTGATACTACGCAAATTGTACCACTGATACCAGCCTGGTCTCAAGACATAGTGATAATAGCTGCAAGTGATTGTGAGAAAGCTTTTAAAACAAAAAAAGTTAAAGGTACATGGTAATGAGTTAGAGGTAAGAGTTGGTGCTAGAGTAAAGCAAAGAGTGGATATTGTGGAGGAGGAAATTTTAAAATATGGGGACAAGTGAAATCTGCCATCTTAGTTAGAAGGCAATATCATCTTGAATTAAAGAAAATAAAAGCAACATTTGGCGCTGCTACGGGAAAATAAAGTGTGAAGTAGCAGTGACAGTAACAAATTATAATGGTCTATATCTATCAACAAAGGAAATTAAGGATGCCAGACCAGAAGTAGATAAATTGGATGTAAAAATAGCTACATATTTCAACAACAAAATCGATTTCCTATATCATGAAATATTGAGACAAGTAGATAGAATATATACGGGTACCATGATGGATTATTGNAAAGTTAAACGAGAATTGTTGAGAGCATAAATGGCAATGGTAGTTACAAATCCTGATTTGGTTGCACCACTTTTATTTGAGGAAAAAGGAACATTCAGAAGAATAGTGGGAGAAACGTTAGTGAGCTTTAAATGTAAACAAGTAGCAGTTACGCTTACAGATCATGAGAAATGCACTAATGAACTACCAGTAATTTATAAGGGAGAAAAAGTATTTTTACTCCCAATAACAAGAATTCTAACAGATAAACATTATCAACCAAAAGTGATTGAAAAATGTAGAAATATTCTTGATCCTATGTACAAACTAACTGACGAGGTATGGATAACAGTATCAGATAGAAAGACAGCACAAACTCCACTGATGATGGAAATGATAGAACTCAGTAGAACAACCGAAATGGAAAGAATTGATAATATGGAAAATCGTGGTATTTATACAATAAATGAATTTGAAAAAGCAAAGAAACATATGCTTTTTCCAATACAAAGAGAAATAATAATGGAGACGATTCAAATTTTGAATCACTATTGCATGCAGATCATTTTAAAAGAGCAATGCGTAACGTCGTAGATAGATTTTTGGGGGGAATGCAATGGATCGGCAATATATTCTCATGTATTTTATTTGGGTGGTATGTCTTAACATTTTTAAAATTAGCAGGTCATCAAATACTCTCTTTAAGACAATTACATGAAGTTTTCAGTTACACATGGAAACTAGAAGCATGTTTCTGTCCATTTGTTACAAAACACATGATTGTGCGAAACCATAGTGAAAAAATAAAAAATCTAGAAAAACATCGAGGTAAATATACAGTAAACATGGATGATGAGTAAGAATTAACTAAATTAACTAATGATAAAATATCAGATACAGAAAATGAAACCATATAAACAAGAAAATATTGAGTTAGAGCAAATAAAAATAGATGATTGAAAACAATATAAATATCAAAAAAATTACTCAATATCAGTCATAGATCCAGACAATAATAGACCAACAACAGATATCATAATAAATGGAATTAGTATACCTTCGTTAATAGATACAGGAGCAGTTTGCTCAATAATAAAAGAATTGTGGTTAAACAAAGCCCAAAGACAAAAAATAAAAGATTATAAACCCGAGGGTATCAAATCATTTACAGGTCATATAATAAAAACAAAAGGGATAATTGAATGTACAGTGACAATTGGAACGGATATTGTCACACATCCATTTAGAGTAATGGAGAATGGAACACAAAACTGTGTTCTAGGCATGGATTAAAAGGTTACACGATTAAAAGGTTATGTCATTGATCTACACGATAGTACATTAAAAATAGTGACTTCACTACCAATAGAAACAAAATATAATGAGGTACTGGCAACTGAATTAATAATAATAGAACNTTGTAGTGAAAATATAATACCGATAACCACTGGAGTACAGAATAAAAATTAATATATTTTTGAACCAAATAGTAAATTAACAGCAAAACGAAATGTATCAGTAATGCCTGGATGTGTTAAGCCAAACAAAGGTGTAATACCAATGAGAATAGCAAAATATAACAACTATTATGTAACTTTACATAAGTGACAAAGTTAGGAAAATTATTTGAAAATGGTTATGAATATGAGATATGTGAAATTATAATTGAAGAGCAAACAAGTGTACATGAACAATCTTTATCTCAAAAGAGATCTAAAGAATTATAAAACAGGACATCGCAGTCAGGTGTTCAGGAATTATGTGAAATTATGTTTGATCAACAGAGCCAAACTATAAAACAAAATGAGATAGAGTTAATCAAACCGAAACAAACAAAATACTATGAGAAGGCAAAGATCACGAATAAAGATCTCGCAATAAGTTAAAGACAACAGTTACAGAAGTTATTAGACAAATATGAGGATGCATTCGCTAAACATGAATTTGATATGGGAGGAACCAACATCATAAAACATATAATTGATACAGGTGATGCAAGGCCAATAAAGCAGCGACCATACGTAGCTCAATATGCGTTAAGACCAGAGATAAAAAGACAAGCAGCGGAACAAAAGGCAAATGGAATCATACGAGATAGTTTTTCCCAATGGGCGTCGCCAATAGTACCAGTCAAAAAGAAAGATGGAGAAATCCGAATGTGTATTGATTACAGAAAACTCAATGAAGTTACAAAAAAGGATACACATCCATTTCCAAAAATACATGAACAGTTCAATAAATTAATGAATGCAAAATATTTTCCAAGTTTAGATGCTAATAAAGGGTACAATGTAATTCCAGTACAGGAAGAGGATCAAGAAAAAACAGCATTTTGTACTGATGATGAACTATATGAATTTGTTAGATTACCATTTGGATTATGTNNTGCACCAGCTACGTTTCAAAGACTAATGAACACAGTATTAACAGGTGTTGAACATGTAGTTGTGTATATGAAAGAAATACTTATAGCATCTGAAACATTTGAACAGCATTTGGTCAACATAGAAAATGTGTTATCCAAAATAAGAAAAGCAAATATCAAATTAAAACCCAGAAAATGTAAATGGGCAAAAGAGAGTGTTTTATTTCTTGGACATATTGTGTCATCAAAAGGATTAGAGCCAAATCCAGAAAAAGTGAARKCAGTCCAAGATTTTCCAGTACCAAAAAGTGTACAACAACTACAAGGATTTAATGGTTTAGTGGGATATTATCGGAGATTCATAAAAGATCTCGCAAAAATATCAGCACCATTGGTAGAATTAACAAAAGGTATGAAAACAAAAGGTGAAAGTAAAAATGTAATGATTGTAGAACAGTTGGACGAAAAATCAAAGAAACCTCAGAAAAAATGGGGTTCAAAACAACAAGAAGCTTTTGATACGTTAAAACAACGATTATTAATCGCTCAAATTTTAAGATATTCTGACTTTAAAAAGCAATTCATTGTAATGACAGATGTAAAAGGATATGCCATGGGAGCGATACTTGGTCAGAAAGACGAGAAAAATAAAGATTATGTCATCGCATATGCCAGTAGAATGCTAAAAGGAGCAGAGACAAGATATTCAACAATTGAGAAAGAATGTTTATCTATCATATTTGCGTTAAAACAATTTAGACCATTCATATACGGAACGGAAATAATTATCCGTACAGATCATAAACCATTAGAAGGTTTATGGAAAAATAAAGATGCATCCAGTAGAATATTAAAATGGGCAATGAAAATTCAAGATATGAGCATACGCATCATATATAAGCCAGATAAGGCACATAGAAACGCTGAGGCATTATCAAGGATTCCGGAAATAAGTATAATAGAAATGATGTCAATTGTGATGACTGGGACAAGCCCGAAAACATTTCTGGAGGAACAAAATAAAGATAAAAGAATACAGGATATTAAAAAAATGATGATTCAAGAAAAGAAAACGAAATATAAAATGTATAAGAGTCTGCTTATGTATAATAACTTAGGATAAAATATGATGGTTGTACCAGATTCTTTAAAGCAGTTGTTATTATTCCAATATCATGATGGAACACTTGGAGGGCATTTATCCAGTAGAAAAACCACAGCAAGATTACTACAAAAATATTATTGGGATAACATAAAAGAAGATGTGAAAAAATGGTGTCAAGCATGTAGAGTTTGTGCCACAAGAAATAATACAGGAACTAGAACTAAAGTTCCACTACAACCAATGCCAATACCCAGCTCAGCAATGGAAACATGTGCAATGGATTTCCTATGTAAATTACCAAAAACAATAAAAAGAAATAAACACATATTAGTATTTAATAATTATTTCACAAAATGGGCAGAAGCGTTTCCTACAAAAGATGAGACAGCAGAAACAGTAGCGAGACTAAAAGTTGAAAAAATAATATATAAATATGGAGCGCCGAGAAAGCTGTTATCGGATAGAGGAAAGAGTTTTCTCAATAAGGGTATACAACGAGTAACCAATATGTTTGACATTAAAAAATAAACACAACGTCTTATCACCCACAAACGGATGGGTNNGTTGAGAGATTTAATAGTACACTGTGTAATATATTCACGGTTTTCGTAAATGAACATCAAAATGATTGGGATCTCTTTATTAAACCAACATTGTTCATACATAATACAACTGAGAACGAAGCTACGGGATATTCACTCTTTTATCTTATGTATCTGAGACAAAACCATATGCCAATAGATATAACATTTGAACCGATTGTGTCACAGTATATGGATAATCCAGATTATGTTACAAAAATGCAAGAAAGATTAAAAGAGGTATATAAACAAGCAAATTTAAAGGTAAAGTTCAAACAAGAACAGTACAAAGATTATTATGATCGAAACGCCAAAGAGAATAATTTCAAAGTTGGAGATAAAGTAAGAATAAAAAACACCAGTTACACAAAAAAGAATTAACAAATAAATTGGCAAGACCTTACAAAGGTCCATAAAGTGACCCTTACGAATTTGCATGTGATAAAAAATAAAAGAGATGATCCAATGATTATAGCAGTAAACAGATGCAAATTGGCCGAATCAGAAATCGAAACTAAAAAACAACATAAATATAATCTTAGATCAAGTTCAAAAAACACATTACCTATTATGGCAATAACGCTAGCATTATTATCAATTTTAACAATAGCTCAAGGGGAAAATGTTTTACCACCACGTTTAAAGTTAATAAAGGATATTGATAGAATTCAAGTTAATATACCAGAATATCTGAAAATAACAGCGATATTGTATGTCAGCATAACCCATAGAATAATCTATCAAAGGATAGGAAGGCCAATATTTGTGTCTATGGAGAAGGAAAATAAGTCTGCAATAGGGATGAATACAGTTTCAATAACGGGGCTTAAACCAGATACAGTTTATCAAGTAGTTGTGAAGTCTGATTTATATAAACAAAATGACAAGAAGATGATACAAAAATCTATGTCCGAAAATTTCCCATACAATCACAAATATACACTCCCAATAAACATACGACCACAACAAATAAAATCACGACTATAGAAAAGTCCATCTAAAAAAAATGGACATCGGTCTGAACATCCTAATTCACAAAAAATATTAAAAAGTTATATTATTATTTATATATATTTTTATTTATATAGCAAGCTACTAGTATTTGTAGAAGTATATAGGACTAGCCAGTCCTTAAAATCAATCATTGACTGTTCATTTGTTTTAGAAATAGCATTCAGACAATTCGCATCTGCAGCACTCAGTCAGAAATCAATAAAGTACAGAATACAAACAACATTATAACATATAACAATCAATCAATTACACAACATAGCATGCAGACACAAAGAGATATAATAAAACAAAATAATAAAAACAAGAGTAACACACATAAAATAATGAACGAAAAGACACGAACATACATACACGCATTGATACAACAAATTTACCTTTATCTTCTACGTTTACCACAAAGAGTATCCCACAGTTTTATGACAACATTCAGAATTTTACATTTAAAGAGAAACAAACAGAACCAAGGATAGAAACATTTATTTGACGTKGCAAAAATCCCTAATGCCTTAAAAAACAACACCTTCTWTAAGGATTTAGTTATGATACGATTTCAGGAAGCTAAACGATATATTCTCCAACAATTAATAGGCTCCATAAAAATCCCTAAGAACCCGGAAAGTGCGTTGAAAAAAGGAAAAAGAATTATTAAAGCCATCCGTATGCATGTTACGAAAACCCATATTAAATTTACACAAAATAAAAAAGAAATAACTGTGATTAACAACACCTCACTAATAATAGAGGAAGTTATGAATGAAAGTATAAATAGTATCAAAATAGCAATACAAAATATCCCAACAGTGTTAGCAGTAGAAATTATATATCACGATCGGATACCCATACCTTTTCCGTCTTTCACAAGTATAAAAGNACACTGCGACGTTTCCTATATAGATCTACTTAATTATACGTCATTTATAAAATATGCAATATTATCGCCAGAAGATATCGATCAACTCAAAGTGTATATTGATATGAGAACAGTAAAAGACTTATATTTTAACCCACAGTATATTTTAATCAAGCAGTGGGACTATTTTGATGGATGAGACTCTCTGTCCTAGAGAAAAAATTAGAAATTTCGACTCACATATCACGGGGTGTAACCAGGAAAAAATTCTACAATATAAAGATGCTTATCCCTTAATATTGAAAGCAAGGCAGCTTATTTATGGGAAAATATTAGTAAGATAAAATATTGGAAAAAATTTGATAAACCATCATATGGATCTGAGACATGTGATTGTGTTAGAGATCTCGCAAAAGAAAAATGGAGAAGGCAATACACCCAAAATATCAAAAAGCTAAAATTTCTTAACTTAATAGAAGCAGTATTTAAGCCATTAAGACACGAATATGTCATAAAAGATATGCTAAAAATGGCTAGAGAAACGAAATATGAATCAACAGCTAAGAGAACGACATTGATCAGGATAAATTATAAACAGATATGTAATCAACAGGAAGGGAGAGATTCCTTACGACCACAGATAACTAATAATAAAACAGTAATCGAGGAAGAACAGAATACAACACATGAAATTGCCATTAGAGAAGTTGTTAAACCAATAAGTATTCGATGGATATTAGATTCTGAATCCGAAGACGATATGGAAACCAAAGTTGAGTCGAACTCAAATGAAGACATCAAGTCGGTCAAAGATGAAATAAAAAACGAATATAATAGTAATGGATATAGTCCTGAGTCAGAGGACGAAGAAATAATACGACAAAGAGAGGAAGAAGATAAGACGCTCGACATCCAAAGCAAGAAGGACGAACAATGGGTGGTTGAACAATGGAAGAAAGTACCAATACCATATCACTAAGAAACTTGTGATTTAGATGACAGAAATATAAACAGCAGTACTGAGTATTGGTCTGACATGGGAGAGGAGCAAATGGAAGTTGGTATGGAACGAAGATGTGTGATATACCTCACT
>MQRL01611558.1:0-14994 GCA_001938525.1 Dugesia japonica
ATCAGAATTAAAAGAAAATAAATGCATCATACAGTAACTTAGAGATGGAAGAAGAGACACTGTAATTTTAAGTTAGATAATTTATGAATAAAATAAAACTTATATTTAATGTTTTACAACAAGCAATTATTACGAGAATAATTGTTAGACGTAGCCATTGACCGTTTTTATCAGAATTCATTAAAATAAAAGCTTCGATCAAAATTTTTTTTTCTGTTTTTGATAATAATTCTATATTTCGACTTTGCCTTCTTCATGAATTGACTTTAATGAATATTTAATGTTATCTAAATATGCAAAAAAAACATATCAAATGTTTAATAAAAAATAAATAACACCATTTAAAATAAAACTTTAATGTTATATATTTCGACAAATCAACCGTCATCATCAAACAAAATTAAAAAAATGACTTTATTTAGTCTATATTATTTAAACAAAGATTAATGCAATAATATGAATATAATATGACTATAATTCTTAATTTTTAAATTATTTAACAATTTTTCAATAAAAAACATTAATTGATATTCTTAAAAAAAAATTTTCATAATATTTTATTAAAATTACTATTACCTATAAAATCAAAGATGTTTTCAAAAATATTTAAAATTTTTAATTTTAAATTATATTAAAATTTTGTCAAAATCTATGAAATAATAAAAATTGAAATTTATTTTAAAAATCAAATATAAAACCTATAAAAAGCTATATATAAAAACCATGAAAATATATTAAGATTTCAAAAAATTGAAAATATTTTTATATCTAATAAATTTTAAAATTTTAATCAATTTATTCAAAAGAGCTGTCTGTACAGTAATGCTTGGATTATGAAATCTGATCATCAATGCCTCATGCAACACTCTCTCCCAGTAATTCTTAAATTGCTTTTTATTTTACTTTTATTTTTATTTTTATGGTCAGCAATTTTACTACCACCACAAAGCGATTATGCTTTTGAACTGAGATGACGGACAGTCTCTACAATATATGTGGCATCACACCCATTACATTTACATTGATAAAAAAGATAAGAACACAAACCAATTGGTTTATGGGATTTATTAACAAAGCTATTAGCAATCTTAAGTGAAGTAGATCCTTAATAGCTTTCAGAATTGAATTCTTAAACTTTTTAAAACCTTCAGAATAAGGAATCGATAAAAATGGCCATATACAGTTTGATAAAGTTTTATCAGGTTCAGGATTATTCAATACAGTTACGGTCTTTTTATCGAAATCAATATTATTACCAACCCATATTTTATTAATTGTCTGAGAAGTCAATGTATTTAAAAATTGTTCATTGTATCCATTTGCTTGCAGTAACTTTAATAAATGTTCAATACTTTTAATGGATTTAGAATAAGTTGAGGACAACGACCAAGAACAAAATACTAAACGCTTTATCATGTTCCTTTTATAAATAGGATCACAAAAACTATATGAAATAACATACAAGGCAGTATAACTTTTCTTTCTGTAAATTTCAGTCTCATAATGTGTTGATTTACTTTCTATTAAAATATCCAAAAAATACAAAATACCATTTCTTTCCTCCTCTACAGTAAATATAATATTAGGATGTAACAAATTCATAAAACTCTGGAAAGGCAAAACATTTTCACTATTACCAAAAATAAGGAAAACATCGTCAAAATATCTTTTGTAAGTAAAAGACTTACTCGAAGAATACAAGTTCATTCGTTTTTCAAGCTTATTCAAGAAAATTGACTCTAATGTCGGAGCTAAAGGAGAACACATAGCTCCTCCATCAATTTGTTTATACTGTTCATTGTTAAACAGAAACGAAACATTACCCGTTGCAAAAGTCAACAAATCACGAAAGGCAGATATGTTCCATTCAGAATTCAAAAGTTGTTAAAAATTTTAAAAATTAAGAATTAAAGCCGTCTTATATTCAGTATAATCGCATTAATCTTTGTTTAAATAATAAAGACTGAATAAACTCATTTTTTCAATTTCGTCTGATGATGACAGTTGATCCATGAAAATTTATAACAATAAAGTTTTATTTTAAATGGCGTATTTATTTTGTATTTAATGTTTTCATTTATTTTTATAAATTCTATTGATTTTAAATTTTTTTATAAATAATACAAACTACAATATACTAAACGAAAAGTATAAGCATAACTAAATTGAATAAATTGTAACAATAATAACAATATTTGTATTTCATTATTTTTCTTATAAATTATTTATACAGTAGCATGCTTCGTAAATTTACATCTAGTCTATATAACTGCCAGCGAATATTTGTAGCCTGTTTCTATTTGAATTAAATCATAAAAAACAGTAGCAGAGATTAATTATTGTTTCAATAATACTATGTATATTTTTTTTAAAAACATTCCGGACGAAATTGAACATTATTTTATTATTACAGCAAAAGATAAGTTACTAAATAATGAAAAATAGTTTATTTTTAGTCATCAAAATTATTTAATTGTTGGGATTCCATCGAAGTTGGTGATGGAAAAATGGTGGCTGGGGGAAAAGACAGCCCTCGCGGGACCCCTCGAAAAATTTACCTAATGTCCCTGTTTAGGCTATCGTCGTAGAGCAGTTGACTTCCAAAGCTTATTTGAAATACACGCTCATAGACCTTTTGTTCGGGTTCAATATTTCCGTATTAGTTTAATTTTGATCTATGAAAATGGAACTAGTAAGAATTAATAAATAAATTTATTCTATTCAGTTACATGTAGTTCAACGCCTCAGGGTTTAGCCACTGGGCGGATTCATCATTCGTAAAGTTGAAGGCGGCTTCACCGTGGTCACTATTCCACCGGAACCAGGTCTCCGTTTTAGGCGATATGATAGGTCAGTGATGTATTGCTGAAAAAATTCAATCTTATTGATGAGGATCTGTTTATTGTAATCGGCCAGTTCACCCTGTTTTTTGATGATAATATCTATTTTTTTATCATTCGGTTTTGCTGCGTGAGATATTGCAGAAGAGCACGCTCATTTTGGCGTTTACTGTTACGCTCGAGTAAAAGATATTGAATTAATCGATGGCAGCGGCGGAGACTATTTGGTGGGCGAATTCTAGGCACTGAACAGAAACAATTGATTAAGATTTAAATTGCACAATTAAATTTTGGTTAGGTATTTAGATCATTATAAGTTAAGTGGTTAGGCAAACACAAGTCATTTTGCTACAACCAAAGAACTTATTTCACACAAAAAAAATCAAGGACGCACAGTCTGCTTAGATTTGTTGACCATTAGAGTTTCTAAAGGCATGCGTTTTCGTAAACTCCATTACGTCAGCAACCAGTTTATTTTCACGGTCATAGAGAGACTAGATAGTATCAGCGAACGATTCCAGCTGTTTTTTCAAAAAGCGTTCCTGTGAGTGTAAAGCCTCTGCTTCCAGGCGATAAGTCTGACATTTAGATCTATAGCGCTTGACCTTAGCATTAGCATTGACCCACTTTCGCTTTGCCAGTCTGTAGAATTCCCAGGACATTTCAGTATCCTCGCTACTTTCGCGTACTTTTGGAGTGGGAGCAACTAGTCGATTCAGACATGAATGCACTAAATAAGATAATTTCTTAATTAAATTAGTGGCCACGATGATAGAGTAGACAGGGGAAAGAATATCTCATAAGAGTATTATTTCGTAATTCCAGATTTATAAGATAAACGAAACTAAATAATTGTTATAAATATCTCTTATGAATAAGACTACGAATCGAATAAATTGTTTAAGAGAGATAAGACAAACTCTTTTAACTGATTGCACGGGAAAACATTTATTAAAAAATAACACGGTAAAGTGGTGCAATAAAACACATTCAGTTCGGTGCATTATCTACGTTCTCCAAATTATCGACATATTCATTGGTGGCCGGTTCCCTAAAGCCACAGAGCAGGTTGCTGATAAATGTCCTTACCACTGGGGGTGAAGCAGGGGTACTATAAGTAAACTGGATCACCAAGCTCTGTGTGGGGCCATTCCAATTTTGATATTTCTGACGTTCACCAAAATTTCGGATGCGCTCAACTAAGGCCTCCACGAGTGGCAAGTTTATACGGTTTACCAATACGACAGCGTCCCTATTATAGGGGTTGACGTGGCGCCGAAACATCATTATCCTGGTCCGTCTGTCCAATACTCTCTCTCTTCACTAAAATTAAAAGGAAAAATTAAACGATTAAAATCGGAATTAAAATTTAAATATATAAATAAACGTAGGGTGGATTAAATCAGTGACGACAAATTTATTTCATTTCACAACTAATAAAGAATCATTGTCTAAGTCTATTTCCCATGGCAATGGAAACATTTCCTGGAAGCAACTCAAGTCGGTTTCGTCTGAATGTTCTATCAGGATGGGGAAAAGTATATGGGCTATTAATTGTTTTCGAGGGGCTGAACTTCGTGCTTTGTAAATCAAGTGTAACATGGTTCTTAGCTCTGCAGGCGAAAATAGAAATAGAATAATAACGTAAAAGAATTTTTAACAGCAATAAATTTTAGGAGGATAAATGTTATGAAGCTGTGGTTTATTATTAGACACGGACGGTTGAAGATAATAATCCCGAATACAGTGATCGTTATTTGATCAGGATGCTGTTAACCTTCTAGATAAGGTAATCAATATCACCACCTTAATAATGACTGAAATAATGGTAATAAGAACAATGATATTCCCAACTGATGGTAATATTAATAACAAGATTTTACCCACGTTACTAATGACGACACTGTCGATAGAAAATGTTACTAATGACAGGAATAGCTAGATAATGACCGCAGCAATAACCTAATAGTCCTAGATTTAATAATAATGATGGTCGTAATAGCTATAACAATAATAAAAATATTAAATATGACAAAATGATAATAATAATAATAGTAACAAAATTTATAATGACGACGTTGTTTGTCATAATGCCAATCATAATGTTCAAAATAACATTGGTACGACAATTGTATCAGTGAATGAGTTGGGGTTAAAATTAATAAACTAAGATTTCATAAATCATAAATTAAAAAATGATGTATGATAACCACAATCATTAATCCCCGGAGATGAACAATTTATTGCACTGTGAATCATGAAATTAACTGGATAATCATTCTATGTTGATTATGAAAATCACTGTTGCACAACCACAACTCGACAGCAGTGACAATTGATAACACGTCACATTCTAATTAGCATCTCATCTATTTTCAGGAGTATCAGAACTATGAAAATCCATGATCTACCTACGTGTACTAATTCTTCGTAAGTAACTACTTCATTACCATCGAATTTAGGCATGGTTCAGGTGAATGATTAGCAATAATAAAGGGATTAACAGCAAAAATGATGTTAATATCCATATGGTGTTGTTACTGACAATATTCTTGGTATAAATATACTATCGACGCTTGCTATGACATACACAGTTAGAAGAAATCAGAACATTGATGAATATTTGTAACTAACATTCAAATATTGTATATCACTAGATAAGTAGCTGGGTAGATCGTTGATTGTGCTTACCTAGCTCATAGACATAGAAAAATACAAACATGTTTTCGGCTTCTGATATTAAATTGGATGACTATAATTACTTTGAGAAGGTGTTGAAAAATTCCACTACATATTGCATGCATAAATTGTTTTCGCGACTATCTATACAAATTAAAAGGAAATTGAATATTGATATTTGATAGAACTAATGACACGTGGTAACTGCATTATACGAATTGATATGCCAATTATCTCATATTTTCGTCCTTTAGAGATGGAATTTTACCAGAGTAGCAAATTATTTGGTTAAGCAATAGTCGACAATTTTGTATTAAATGAATTTAGACAAATATTTTAATTTATCAATGGATAAGAAATTAATTTCACTTTAACTCAGATTTGAATCATGTATTATTCATCATAATAATTCATACTAACACTAAACATTAAAAATTTATATACATGCAACGGGGAATACTAATATCGTAGATTTCTAACTAGTAATTGGTTCTCCAAATAATGTCACAATTATTCCTAGTAAATCAATTGATAGAATTACGTTAGCGTTATTTATATTAGTTAGAATAATGACAATTGATGATTTTTGTGTCTAAATTTCGGGGGGTTTATATAGGATTTTCTTCATATTGGATAATATTTTTAGTTCCTGGTTTGCCGCTTCTTATTGACACCAGGTCTAAATTTTCATGATTTTGGCTTATCGATTGGTGTCTATTTTTAGGACACATGGTCACTCTTTGCTCTTTGTTTCTTATTTATTTTCTGACCTCACATTGGTCGAATCTTGGAACCCCTTTATCGAGCCTTCCGTTAGTGCTACAGTTTTCTTGTTACAGAATTTAGTTGCTCCGTGACTTTTTCTTTTCCAATTTCCTTTCCCAATTTTCCTCCGACTTTCCTGAGCAAAGATATTCTTCTTTAACCGGTTTTTGATCAATTAATTTCTTTTTTTCAAAATAAATTAAATAATTTATTTTCTTAACTTTTATTAAAATTGATACTTGGTTTCCTTAATATTCCTTCATAATTTATAATTTCATTTAATTATATAATCTCAGCTTTAATATACTGATTCAGATTTAAGGATCTTCTTTAATAATTAGTTATTCATAGTTTAATTCCAGATTGAATCTTCATAAATTATGATTGCTCTGTATCTTCTTCAATATTCCTTGAATCTATTATTTGACAATCGGGTGTTTCACCCCAACATAATTATTACTTATTTAATTATATAAACAAGTTTTCTTTAAAGAGTATTATGGAGTCGACAATCTGACACAAATGTAACCAAGTGAACCACTTTAGTTTCGAAAATTATTTATTATGTATAAAAAAAATTATAAATATGAATAATAAGATTATCATTATTATTTCACATTATTTATCTAACTTAACTAAATGTGTGAAGCTCATTTTATTTTTTGTATGTCTAGGTATTTTACTATTATGAAATAATTATTAAGTGAATCAATTGATTTAAGCAAATAATAATTATTTTTAAAAATGATTTTTTAAACGAAATTGCCGAGGCCTGGTGTAAAAAATGAAATTTTAAATTCAATTAGTAACATTATTAATTTATTTCTAAAAATATTAGGCGGTTTTAGGAATTTTAAAAAGAAATATCTTAACGATAATGGATGTTTTAGTCAAGTTAATAACTAAATCTAATCTTTCTAGTATATTCTGTCAAATTGTCATCAATCTGTAATATTCAATTAAATGTTATTAATAGATCTAATATTTTTATTTCAAATGTCAATCTTCAAATTGATTAACTTTACAGATTAATTCACAAATGTTAAATATATCTGGATAATTTTATTTTTATGAGTTTACAAAATACAATAATTATTTAATTTTTCATTAAATATCATTATTGACTAATCAAAATAGTGCTCTGATACAAATTTGATTAGTTAGAATATTTAAACAAATATACATTAAATAAATATACATTATTGAACAGAGGCGTAG
Source organism: Dugesia japonica (assembly GCA_001938525.1). NCBI lineage: Eukaryota > Metazoa > Platyhelminthes > Tricladida > Dugesiidae > Dugesia > Dugesia japonica. The sequence goes on from MQRL01611558.1 coordinate 7,503, forward strand.
CTAGTGTATTTGGAACCCGGGAACATGATTCCTGTTTTGCGCCCCTTACTGAAAAATTAAGAGTCATCTAATGTAACGGCTACTAAAGTAAAGACTAAAGAAGAAACTGATGTAGACGAAACATAGGATTAGTCAAGCAAGAAGTAATACAAACGAAATACTATATTCAAATAAGATGTATGTTTCTGGTCATATAGACTAGGATTAGAAATATTAAATTCACACAATAAGATTGATAGCGCATAACAAAAAGTTGACTGCAAGAGAGTGACGAACCTTCAATCTTGGCAGATATCATATTAAAACGATACAAAAAATACACAATACAAATATTTCAAACCCCATTTTGGCGCTCGGGGACACTTGTTCCCTCTGCTCCCTAGCTACGCCTCTATTGTTGAAATAAATTAGATAAAAATTAAAAAATTAATGTAGTTTATATAAAATGATATTTGAATTTAATTTTGGAATTAAAAACCTATAAAAAATGATTCGAATCGATTTTTGCAATACAGTAAAAACCAAAACTATTTGAGTTTATTGCATAAAAGACATTTGGAAAGGTTGCAAAAATCAAAAAGGCATCTGAAACGTGAACTAAATTTTCCTTACGATCAAAGAAACCATAAAGCAATACATGTATTAAGGATTTTGTTCAAAATTAGAATGAATGCGTGTCAATCTGAGTATTAAGAATAGAGTTATGCAACCCAAGTCGCAAAGCTTCGCATGCAATGATTTCAAAATAATTACCAAAACTGCTATTCAAAAATGTAAACTCATTAATGCGTATTTTGCATATTCTATTTTAACAGCAAAAAGGCATGCTTTAAAACAAAACTTTTTCAACTCAAATACATATGATCACTAACACATGTGCAAATCAACGTTTTGTCTCTCTAATGTACACTATATCATACTCGTTACAAGTTATTTGATAAGACCATTTTAATAAGCAATGCTTTTGGTTTAGTAGATTTGTTGCTTAAACCACTGGAAGTGAGAATTGATATGAATTTATTAACAATACTCATTTCAATGATTTGGCTCCTTCCGAAAATTTCAATTTTATAGTTATTTTTTTTTTATTATTATTAATTTGTTTCTATTGGTCATTATTTGATGCTAAGCACAGTTTGTTCATAGTATTTTTTATATTTTTTAATAGTTTTATGGTTATTTCTATTAGCTTCAAGACTATTGTCTAATCTGCTAAGACCATTATCAGCAATCTCAAAGCTTGATAATATAAACTATTTTCAATAACCTAAGCCTTTTATTTACCTATTTCTATGTCGCCCTTTCACAAACACTATTAAAAGGAGTGTAGTCCTTTTCTAAGTTGGTTTTTTACAGGGTGCAGTATTATATGCATTATTATATTAAAATAAAATATATTGGGTTGTTTGGAAAGTAATTTCGTTTTCCTTATCAAAAACAAAGTTAATTTATTTTAGACTATACAAATATTTATTGAATTATATAGTGATCATTTTTGTTCAACACCTTTTGCCATCTTTTTAGTAGTGACATGATTCTGCGTTCATAGAAGTTCAAATTTTTCCTTGCAAAAAACTCATTTAGATAATTTTTGACATCTTCATTGGAACTAAATGTTTTGCTGTCTAGAAGATTTTACAAAAACCGAAACAAGTAATAATTTAAGGGTACCAGATCTGGCAAATATGATGGGTTTGGCAAATCAACCCATTCGAGATGTAAATATAAAAGGTCTGACGATATACTGGTGAAATACCACACCTTTTCTGTTTTGTTTTGACTATACTGATGTCTTCTAAACCATGATCGCTTGCGTTTCACGTTGTTCTAAATAATTAGATTTTCGTCACGAGCTTCGGTTTGCTTCAAAAATGTATAATTCACTTGACATTTCAGTAGCAAATCACAGATTTCATTTTAACGGAGTAGATCTCGTTCTTTAAGAAGGTGAAGTACCCATATATTGAGCATTGAAACAAAACCTAGCCGTTTCACATGATGATAAAAAGTTGAATTCTTCAAATTTAATTTCATAGTAATATTAAGTGTCTTGATTTAGTGGTTTGCTTTTAATGGATGCCTTTATTTTCTCTTCATTAGCTTCATTGGGTCTTCCTGGACGTTATGTATTTTCAACTTCGAAACTACCGGAACGAAAATTTTGTATCAGTTTTGGCATTAGCATTTTGTTAGGAGATCTTTTCCATCAACATCACACAATTTCTCTATCAATTGAGTCGTATTTTCCCTTTTCGTAATGAAACAATAAAGTCTAAAATGCAAGTTCTCAACATTCATTGAAAAAATGCTGCCTAAAAGAAAATTTGATATATTAAAACGATTTTTAAAATAAATCATACTAAAATTATCAATTGTTAAAACGAATATTAATGTAATCATTTCAAAGTATATTTAATGCCTTAAAATAGGAAGAAATATACAGTTGAAAAAACCGAAAGTACTTTTCGAACAACCTAATATATATAGAAAAGATGATATGACGAACAATGAAGATTTAAGATTAAAGTCAAATTCAAAAATAAACTATTACTGCATGTTAGCCAACTTCCGCAGGTATTTTAACTTGTCTCCTTTTTGAAGATATTCTTGTCTGGTAAGAGAAACAGATGCAATTATCATTTCATAGTTTTTCTAAATTCTAAGTGGCCGGATTTAAAATTTGCTGTGTTATTCTGTGCCATTTAATATTTCGCCCCTGTTCATTAAAAATAAACTAAACACTTGGTTGACTTCAAATTAAGCGATCGTTACATCGTGTATTGGTGCAAAACGTTAATAAGTTTTAATGAGTTTAGCTTGAGTTTCTWTTCCACATTTGTTTCAATTACTCTCTTTAATTCAACGTAGCTGATTTTTCGAACGAAATTTTGAAACGAGTTTGGAAAAGCTATCATGATTGATTTTATGCATGCTTATATCAGACGTATATTAAAATAATTAAAATTCATTTTACAATTGTAGAGAATTTACAATATTAATAAAATTTTACCTGAGTTTTCTGTAAGTAAACCATTGGCTTATTTTTGGAATGACTTACTTGACCTTTTTTTAAGATTAAAGATTTACTATAAATTGGATTTTACTTTAATTTTTAAAAAATTAATTAAAAAACTTTCATTTTTTTTATTTTTGTCTAAATACAAAAATTTATTTAAAACTAAGATTTAATTATTATATACATATTAAATTGTCTTATCATTTAATAGTTATGACACATTTTTATTGCATACTGAAATGAGATGAATACAGAGAAAAAGCAGCCTTGGGGATTTATGAATTTCGTAGTGAGCTTATGGTCTTCCTTAAGTTACATTTCTATTCAATTTTTCATAAATCCTTTATGGTTGATAAAGCTTGGGTATTTATCTGAGTTTTACAATGTCTAATAAGATTAAGGATAGGATATTATATTTTAAAATACGGGAGACGAAATTGAATCTTTCGAGAGATAATTACATTTTTTTATGTTTACAGTGTAGCAGAATAATTTTGTTTTTTTTTCAGACTTTATTGAATATTTGATTTAGTTAAATTTTAAAGTAGATAAAGAAGTTTCTAATGTTTTTTAAGAACATTTTATTGATATAAAATCCACTGTATTGAAATATTTACCGTAAACCAGTAAGGACGATTACTTTGCTCGGATTCCATTTTTCGTGACTGTTAAACTAGCAACCTTAAGTGATCTGATTCTATATAATTAGCGAATTCTTGTGTTAAATATTTAAAGGTATTGAAATAAACTGCTTAATATTGTCAGTAATTAAAAATAATTTGTTATTGTAAAAGATTATATAATTATAAAATTGCCAACCGCTGTATTACTTTAAAGAATACACAGATTTTAGATTGAATTTGAAATGATTTAAAAAGAAACATTCTATCAATTATTGTCAATAAGAAATTTTCTCAAATAAAAATATTAATTTATTTTCGAAAAACAAAAATAAAGTGTGAAGTATTGACACAAGCCCCGCTACTAGAGAAATAAACGAAATTGTATTAATGTTACTTACTAAATGTGTATTTTTTCAAAAAAATATGAAATAAATAACATTACAATCTTATTATGCAATTAAAGAGAATGACAGAATTAATTTAACGGAAGAGAATTAAATAAATTCCAATAAAATTTCTAATTAATTTTAAACAAATGAACGTTTAGTCGTATTAAAAATATTACAAAACATTTATACAATTTAAATTGGATTAATTTCCGTAAAATTAAATATATTCCTATTGAATAATGATTATATAATACATAATGCAATATAAATAATTTAACAGTTATTTAAGTTTTACAATTACGATTTTGCTTTATAAAATGAATGAAACAAAAATTGTTGTTGATGATTTGGTTAAAGAATATGCATTTTACTATATCTGGAAAAATTTTCAAGATTTAATATCAATAAAAAGAATTAAAATTGATTGGTCAAAAGTGTCAATTAAAACGAATCCCGTTAATTATTTTCATCTCATTGAATTCAATAAATCAACAAGTAATGTTTCAAAAAAGAATCAAAAACATAGAATCCAGAGAGGATTTGTTATTTATTCGGAAAATCTTAATTTGAATATTAATGTCGTATATCATTTTCTAATTGATAAAAATTTCATTCATGAAATGTATATTCCAAAATCAATAAGCAATCATATTGAAAATCACTATTTAAAATTAGAACTTGGTAAAAAATTTAAACCAACAATCCAAGGTCAAATTACATTCAAAGCAGGAATGCGTTTTCCATTTGATATTAGTGAAAGAGATTCTTGGGGTGTATCTAAAGTCAATAAAGAGTACCACGCCGGATTTCTCATACAATCTCTATTAACTGGATATGTAAATATTTCAGTTAACAAATACCATTTTAAGGAATCAATACAAACAATATTAAATAAACAATTACCAGAAGCCTCAGTTATTGAATCTTCAATGAACCTATATAGTTATACTTTCGGTGAAGACAAAATGATCTATTTGAACACTGTTGGAAGAGCTATTTTTCAGTACCCGTCTACTGTAGACTTGATTAAAAGAATGTAATGATTAAACCTTTTATAGACTTTTTTTATCTAGTCAAATTAGTTAGTTTCGATGCACATTCGATTGCATTTTTATCCTAAAGACTCAATATACGTATTACTAATATCTGATATATTAGTAAAATTTACTTGTATTCTTTAGATAGTCCTCGCCTGACTTATAAACCACCTTTTGAAGTTTCCGAAATTTTGATTGAAATATTAAATTACACTGTTATTGACTAGAATAAAAGGTTTTAAGGTTAAAATTGAATGAGTCATCTCGTTTAAAATCTTGATGGTGGATTTGTTTGACAGTTTTTAAATAAATATTCAAAAACGTATTGTACAAATTGCTTTAATCTAAAAAAATGTTTTTTTGTAAGATATATTTCGGACAAATCTCATTCAAAATAAGAGAAGAAATTGTTTATATGCTGGCCAATAAAACATTATACGAAATAAATCCAATAAAATAAGATTAAAATAAATTTTCAAGTGAATGAGTATTAATAATCGGGTTATGAGATCCAATTCTCACAGCTTCCCACCTAACTCTTAAAAAATTTACCAAAACCGCTGTTCAAAACGGTAAACTCATCGACGCTTATTTTGTCTTTTCTATTTTAACAGCAACAGACATCTAAAACCAAACTTTTTCTATTGATTTATATATTCTCACCAACACGTGTGCAAAGAACAGTGGACAAGTAGATGGTCTGGACCAAAAATTTTATTATCATATGTTAAGTTATCATTATTATTATATAATTATTATTTATATAATCATTATGGAATTATTCATGAAAATATCGTAAATCAGAAATCGGGCGTAAAAGACCCAAGTGTTGGCAAATTGGAATGAAAATTATATGTGATCAAAGAGAATGACAAATCAAATAATAAAAATAATATACAATAGTATAATAAAATATTAGAGGGGTCTCTGCAGCCCGTTTTATTTATTATAAATAACGCTAAATTGCGTTTGATATTATTGAAATATTAATTAATTTGGTCCAGTCATCTGTCCTTGTCTAGCTGACGACAAATAATCGAAAATAATCAGCAAAACGACTGAATAATTTCCTGCTAGACAAGGACTTTTCCGTAGTAACAATCGAAGGTCACACGAGGTGACTGAAACATAAAATCCAGTGCAAAGTTGGTGTGCATAAAATTAGTGAAATTATGGAGAGAGAGAGAGAAATGCACACTAACGGTACTAATCAGAGAGCCGGATAAAGATTTGTATGCAGAGGATTGGGTGGCTAATCGAGAGTCAGTTGTTTTCATTTATCTATTTGGATAAAATCAGACTACTCGATGAAAAGAGACAGAATTTGTAAATAATTTTCTGTTATTGTTGCATTATTAGATTTTGTTAAAGGAAAAAAAATATTTTTTTTATTTAGATTTGAAAGTTACGATTACAGTTGATAATTTTAGAAAAGATAATCACGGAATTAAAAGAAAAAGTAATAATTATATTTGTTTTGACTAGTATTTTAAAACCTATTGTCTGAGTGCCATTCCCAGAGATTGATCCCATCGGATTGATCGGGCTCCTGATTGTGGCAGAAAATGTCATGAGTAAATAAGATAGACTATAAATGAGAAACAAGATTTTGGGGAGAGAGGCGCTGATTACTTCATTTCGTTATATGTCGGAGATTTCAAGAATAGGGCATGAGTATATGTTTAGTTGGGTGACAGAACTTGCAGTAAGAGAGCAATAAATTTATGTCCAAATGATTCTAGAGGTACAAGGGAAAACACATCTACGGTGAATCGAAATTGATAACAAAATATGCCAATGTTCCAATGAGGAACTTACGAGGAGTTCGGTCGGTCAGATGAAGAGGATCAACCGTTTTAAATCTCAATATGCCCGATCTTATTATGAATTTTGATTGTTACAAGTTTTGTAAATTTTGATTTTATCATAGATTTTGTGAATAAAGAAAGTTCTGTTAATAAACACCATCGTCATGGTTTAAAATTTTGCATAGTTTATAATTGTAAATCGATTAACAATCACATATCTTATTCTATAAATGATTTTTTTTTAAAAATCTGATAATAAATAGCACTATTATTATATAATTTTTACTCATTCTATGATTTTAAATATGATCATTATAATATATTTTATATTTGATTAATCCAAATTAATTTCTCGAAAATGCAAGTGTTATAAAGGAGTAATGACATCATAGTTCGACGCAAAATTGATGAAATAATCAAAAAGGAATTAAAACAAATACAACATTGGATTCAATAACTAGCTAATATTTTTGTCTATTTTCATATTTTCAACTTCGTTGTTTTCGCAACAAGAGACATTGCCTACGGTTCCTATAGTGAAAAACTGCGTGGCAATGATAATTAGGAAAATTTTAACAGAGCTTGTCGATAACGGGAACGAGGAAAGATGCTTGCTTCC
>MQRL01612553.1:0-11795 GCA_001938525.1 Dugesia japonica
TAAAAGGTAATTTAATTACTGTATTTGTCTTTTGTTTGATTTTATTAAATTCTGTATTTGATGATAGATATTTACATACAATTTTATTTGATAACCGTTATTTAGAAATTTATTTTTTATCAACCTGAGGGAATTCAGTCTCATTTCTTCGTTTGAAGATAGTCCTTCAGCTCTTATTCGAACAATGCCTGCGTTTGTAATAAGTCTAATGTAATTTCTGTGTGTTTTAAACCTTTTTTTCGATGTTAAAGCAGAAGCGGAGACAAAATATGTCGAATCTAATTTATTTATTGTTCTAAATTTTTCAATTGCATTAGCCATAAAATGTATGTCTACTTTGTTATATAGGATTGTGTAATCAAGGAAATTTTGACATTTAAATATCCGATAAACGTCTTCGTATCTTTTATATTCATCTTCAGTTATTACTTTCCCGTGTAATGCTAAATAAAACGATTCTATTGGTTGAGGACAAGATCTACCATTTAAATAATAATGCTTTTCATAATATTTCGTTGGATTATCAATCCACTCCTATGGATATACTTCTTTTTCCTTTATTATTTCAGATAAAGCATCAGAAGAAACTGATTCAAGAATTGCTGATTCTATATTTAATCCTCCACTTACTTTATTAGTTATTTCTGTATTTATAGGATTACCTATAATATCACTTGTCGTATTTTTTAAACTTAATCTTACTACAATTGATAATAAAGAAAAAAGATTGTGTACTAGTGGTGAAGATGTTATTCAAATATATGAAAAAGAAAACATGCATATTAAATTGATACATCATGACAATGAATTGAACTTTGAGAATCTTGAAGTTGCAAAACGATTTGGATTCACTGCTTTAAGAATTGATATAGATACAGATTCTATCATAACATTTCGAGACTTTAAAAGCAATGATTAGATAGAAACCATAAAAATAAAGTTATTGCACATAATGGAATTGGATCAATTGAAAAATTACTTTATGGAAAATTGTTATAATATATTTAAAACGCTTCATCTAAAAACGGATGAACCATTTCGATTTTCACTGTAAGATAATGTTAAATTTGTCAAATTTGATAAAATCCTAACAAAACCACTAGGATTAGTCAAACCAAGTATTTCCAGGGCAAAATAACTACAACTCAACCAACTTTTGAATTCACTGCACCTAAAAAACAGAAATTGTTGAACTATCTTCATCAAATATTTATATATAGTAATATTGTTGAACCTGTTATGGTTGGTGATGTTAGTGTTTCTTTGTTGAAATCCTTATGGTTGGAGAATTATAAAGATGATCAAGAATCTCAGATGATAGTCAAGAATCCAATGTATTTACCTATCGCAACATCATGTATAAACAATAAAAAAATCAATATATGAGATAATAACGGTTATTTAATTAACTTTGCTGAAGACTCAAAAACTCATTTACCACTACATTTTAGAAAATTAAATATCTAATCCTGATATTGTAGCATTATATAGTACCAGTCAAGCTGGTGGAGAATCACCTTACTTAGTAGGAAAGCATGACGATTTTAATCAGGCATTTGTTCTTCATGACTGACGTTTTCTTCTTCTATTATTTCTTCATTAAGTTTTCCTTTCTCGATGTTTTTAATTTATTTTGATATATCTTAATTTTTCGAAAACATTTCCCACTTGAGCAGCGTCCTCAAAGAAAATTTCAAAGTTTAACATTTTTTTTAAAAGTGAATTTACTTTAAAAAACATGACCTATTTATATAATTTAAATTAACAATCATATCATTTAAAATGAAATATATCCAATCATATTAATAAAAATAAATAATGACCAATCATAAAAACAACATCTAATCATATCCATTAAAACAGGTAAGGTCCAAAAAAACTACCAAATATCAAAACTACCAAATAACAAACTTAATTTTCTTTTACAATAAACAAGTGTGGTCCTAAAAAGAATCAGTTTTAAATTTTTAAAAGAAATTAGAAAAGGGGATAAAATATTTAAATGAAATTAAAAAAAGGGATAAAATTTTTAAAAAAGGAGATAAAATATTTTAGAGAAAATAAAATTGGGGAAAAAATTTTTAAAAGAAATTAAAAACAGAGATTAATTTTTTTAAAGAATTTAAAAAAAGGGATAAAATTTTTGAAAAGGGGATAAATTTTTTAAAAAGAGGATAAATTTTTTTAGAATTAAAATTGTGGATAAATTTTAAAATAAATTAAAAGTGGGGATAAATTAAATTAAATTAATTAATTAAATAATTAAATTAATATATTAAATAAATAAATTAAATAATTAAATTAATTGATTAAATAAATTAAAAGTGTGGATAACTTTTTAAAAATAAATTAAAAGTGGTGTTTAATTTTTCCTGTGTGTTTAGTTGGGAATTTATTCGGTGAGGTGGAATGAGGTCAATTTTTGATTTNTTCAGGTGAATTTGGTCAGAAATTTTCTCGGTGACGTCGAATGTAGTCAATTTTTGACTGGTTTAGGTGAAATTGGTCAAATTTTTCCTCAGTTTTGGTCAGTTTGGGTAATATTTGGTCAAGATTTGGTCCAGTATTTAATCGGGAATAGTAACTTGGTTTATTTTTTGTCAATATTGGTCAAATATTTCCTCGGGATATCTCGGATTGGGTAATTTTTGGATGATTTAGTTGAAATTGGTTGAAAGTTTTCTCAATGAGGTAGAAATATGTCAATATTTAAATAATTTAGAGTAAATTTTAGTTGATTTGGTCAAATAATTCCTCGGGATGGCTCGGATTGGGTAATTTTTGGGTGACTTGGTCTAATTTTTCCTAAAGATTGGTCAGTTGGGTTAATCTTTGGACAATCTTAGTCAATTATTTACCCACATTAGTCAGTTTTGGAAGATTTGATCGAATATTTCCTCTGGATTGGTAATTTTTGGATGATTTGGTCTAATATTTCTTCCAGGTTGATCACTTTAAGTAATTTTTGTGTGGTTTAGGTAAAAATAGTTGAAAATTTCTCGGTGAAAGAGAATCTGATCAAACTTGGTTTGTTTTAGGTTAATTTGGTCAAATATATCCCCGGGAATTATTAATTTGGGTAATTTTTGGGTGATTTGGTTAATTATTTCCTCGGGAATGGACAGTTTGGGTGGAATTTTAAGGAAATTCATGATAAAAGTCAAATTTGTTTAAATTTTGAAGTTTTTAAAAATTTTTTATCTGAGTGTTTTATCGGAATCTTGGCAAACCGTTCATGTTGTTTAAATAATATGAAAATTTTAAATTTTTTAAATGAAATTTTTATGTGAGTCTGGGTGAACAGTCTAAATATTTCGAAAAAATATGTTCTATATCTCAGATTCCAAAGATTTTTATACCAAACTGTTGAGATTTTTTTAAAGATTACTAAAGAGTGTCATAAATATTGTCAGTATTTGAACCATTTTTCTCAATGTATTCTTTTCCTTGAATGATGCTAGAATGCCTCGTAAGTGGTATTCATTTTGCAATAATCTTGCACTTGTATTGTACTTATACTGTACATGTAATGGACTCAGTATATTGTATATTCATCTTGCATACTTCTATGCAACATTATAAAATGTTTTAATACTTCTATACAATTTCATAAAATAATTTGTGATTACTTTGCAATTTATATAATTATTATCGACTACCTTGAAATTTCAGATACTTTTTATCACCTACCATGCAATTTAATAAAACAATTTGTGACTTATATGCAATTTCATAAAATATTTAGAGACTTTTAGTCATTTTTAGATTTATTTTCCTATTATTTTACATATGATTTTGAAACTATTATCAACTTCGATGAAATTGCAGATTATTTTTATTGACTACTATGCAATTTCATAAAATGTTTTTCGACTAGTATAAAATTTCAGATTGAATCTCACGATTTCTGGTAAATTCTATAATACTACATCCTTCTTGTTCTCATTCGCACTATCTTTTTCATACTTATTCCTTCTTACTTACTCCTTCTCACTCTTATTCATTTCTCTTACTTAAAGCAAAGAAACTTACTAAGAATGAAGTAAAACATAATTTGAATAAAACATAATTGAATAGGTATTACTTGCTTATCCCAGTATTGGTCTAAGTTCTGAAAATATCAATACATTCTAAAATATTAGAGCATACTTACAATAATTGACTTATTGAATGCATCTGATTTAATGGTATTGTATTCAATGATAAAACCAATATTTCCATGAAAACCCCAATAGACACTTCAAAATTTACAAATATTGCTCTAAAAACCTCAAATATTCATGAAATATTCAATAAGTACTTGCATAAAACCTATATAAAACCATTCAAATTTATTATAACATCATATAAACTCAGATAATATTCTAAAAAATTACGACTTTAAACTCCACATATCCTGTAAATTCACAAATACTAAATCGCATATCTCTTGTATTCCTACATCTACAGAGAAATTTCTTTATTTTATTGCACATTTTCGTAATACTATAATTAAGTTCATTGCTAGTTGCCAGTTTGTTAATCCTTCTCTTAGTGCTGCTGTTAGGACTATAAATTCTACACTTTTAACTTTTATTGAGTTTAATGACAATCTGATTTTAAATCTAAAGGGATTTTTCCGTATGAGTTTTCTTCAAGTTTGCAAGTATTAAAGAAAACCTATGAAATGCCTGTTAAATGGGATATTTTTACAGATGAATCTTATAATAATGTGGGATATAACAAGAAAAGTCACCACATAGAGGACTGTTACACAAATATGAACAGACCAGAAAATAATACGGAAATAACAAAGAAAGATATTATTCAAACAATATGAATAATTATACAAAAAGAAATGGAAGTCACGTTAATTCAATTGAAGGAAATGGAAAAGATTGTGAATGTAGAGAATACAAAAGTCACCATTGTAATAAAGGATCAAATATCTATCAAGATGAATAAACAAATAACCAAGATCTGACTGAAGTCGAGATTTTTGGAGNGTTAAATTAAGTATACCACATAATTGCAGTATTGTTAATTATAGTAAAAGTAGTATAAATAATTATATAAATAAAAAAAGAAGATAAACGAGTAGATGAGTACAATGATGTAAAAGAAATAGTTTACAAGTTTGTAAACAAAGAATTTATTAGAGGCCAACAAAATATGATCAATTATATAAATGGAGAAGAAAACAATGAAATCCTGACGATAGAAAAAAACCGATAGGGGAGCAGTTAAGACAAGATGTCAGGTATAACAAGTATAACGGTTGAAATACAAGGCGTAAATATTAATTGCTTGCTAGACAATGGATCAAAAGTTAATTTAATGAATTTGAGAATTTTGGAAAGATTGAGAAAAGTCAGTATATTAAAAAATGAATATAATTTAAGATGTACCAATAATAGCCCACTCGAAATCTTAGGTACGATAAAAAAATTCGAGAATAAAAGTGACACAGTTAAATTCATTGTAGTAAAACAGATAAATAAAGATCTAATCGGATGAATATAATTACAAAAAACTTTGGATTCAAACTACTGAGAGAAATTGAAAGTGCAATTAATGAAATTTATATGTGTAATATAAACGCAATAAAACGAATGAAAAATGAGTACAGAGAGCAATAAAAATACTGATTATTATTTATTATTTTTAATATTTTCTTCTTGGTCATTATTTGACTTCACTATAGAAGTTGAAAAAGAAGGAAATCGAACATTCTTAGATGTTCTTGTTTGTAGACAGGGTTGCCACTATAATACTTTCCTTTATAAAAAACCAACAGACACAGGACTTTATAACACTCTTAAACGTTTTTGTGATGATCGATATAAGAATGGATTAATGACGCCCACGCACAAAATTTGAATTTTGCAAAATATATTCAAAAAAAAGTTCCAAAAGAAATCTTAAAACAACAACCGGCCGAAAAGAATTTTCCCTGGGGCGGTGGCTTATTGCGCTACTATCCGTCTACACTTATCATTTTGTAAAGAAAAGTTCAACATTTATTTTATTTATTATTTTTAAAAATTTCAAAACTTATGAATTATTTTTTTAAATAATTTTCATACTTATGATTTTTTAAAGAAACGTTTAATAGAATAAATAAATATATTTCAGATTCTAGGGAAAGAGTGAGTGTTACAGTAACTAATGTTGAAAAAAAACCATATATTTAATTGATGTCAAATGCCCAATACACTATTTTGTAGAATGTAACAAAAGAAATTTAGATAAATATGATCTACTTAAAAATAAAGTGAAAATAGCGAAGCCTGACTTTGAAGTAGAATTATATACTTGCATAATTTGATCACTTGGCTCAATTCCAACCCCAACCATCCGAATTCTGGAAAAAATTATCAAAAACAAAAATATAATTAAAAGAATATTAAAAGATTGCTACAAATCAAATATAGCCTACTCTGCAGAAATATAGACGTTCCACAAAACTGATATTAGCAACAACAAAATAACTTCCAATATTGAAGAAAAGTATTTAAAGAATTGAATAAACGTGTGTGGATTCCATGTAGAACCAAAAATAAGATTGTTTGTTTATTCAAACTTGTTATATTTAATAAATTTTAATAATAATAGAAATATCTTAAAGACTTTTCTCTTTGAATATTTTATCATGTTAATTAAGTTTTAGGCTGTTCGGAACATATAAAGATTGCCCAATCTCAAAAATATCAAAAATATTCAGACTGTCACAAATTTTAAAAAATCCATATTACCCAACGGAATGAAAAAAATCAATATTGTACCAATCTCATATATAGATATCAAGACTGCCGCAACTAATACATAAAGATCTAGATAGATCTCATTATGGAAGATTTCATCCTGGAACTACAAGTGGATTTCCGAAGCAACGCAAACAGGTCTCATTATGACATATTTAAAGAAAATATTCTTAAGATGGCTGAGAAATTTGAAAACAAATGTTCTATCAATAAATATTTTACTTGATAAATGTTTTCTTTTATTTATTTTAATAATTAATAAATTATTATAGTTTTTACAAATAATATCTTAATAAGGTTTTTTTTATAATAAATAATAAATAGTTTTTATTAATGAATGCAATAGACATGCAATATGAATGCAACACAGCAACACGTGCCTGGGAATTTTTAATTAATGCAACAATGATTTGTTCATTGGTTTGTTCAAACTGTACGCTAGTTGACCTGATAACAACTTTTTGGTCTTTGGTCTTGTTTTTTTCTGCTTTCATCAGTTTTCCCACGCAACCAAAACCTGTGGGATTTTCTGCGTCCGTCTTTAGCTTGCCTATTACAATAATTTGATGAAAATCTAAAATCAAAATTAGGTAATGATTGTAAACCGCCGATTTTTTTATTTGGAATGAGTTTTTCGTTGTACTGGTAATGTAATTAGTAGTAATGCTGCTATAAATCCACCTCATTGATTCTCTCGTATTACTTGCCTCATCAATTTCATATTTTTTGTATTTACTAGCGTTAATAACGCTCTTTTATGTTTTTTCAATACTTCCTTTCTAGCGTTTTTTTCCGCGAACAATATTTATAATAATTTTATGTAAATTATCTATAACAAGCATTAGAAATGATTTCAAAATTTTCATTCTCGCTGATTTTGGAGATATAATTAATGATGTAAATCTAATATTGAAATATATAATTTTATATTCGGCCCGCGGAGTTATGATGTATTCTACAGTGTCCCACAAAATTATTTGGGTTGGCTGCCCCTGAACTAAAGAAGAAAATTTATAAAATCATGTAAAATTGAAAAATTAATTCAAGTGAAATATTAAACATCAAAAAAACTTTGAATAATTGAACAATTGAAATAAATTAATTGACGGAAATAAATTTTACCAGTTAAATGACAAATCCGGAATATCCCAAATCGCGATCGCAAATATAATTAAACATTGATTCTTTAAATTATTACTTATTCGGTTTTACTTATTWATTGGTTAATTGTATTGAGGTTAATTTAAACAAAATTGATGAAAGATATGGCGGTGAAACATTGAAAAATAAAGTGACTATTCAAACTAGAATGAAAGGAAATACAAATTAACATATTTCGTAAGATTAAAATCTAAAGTATTTGAATCGAAATTAAAATCAACATAATTAAATCGAGCTTTCAAACTTATTAGAGATATTAAAGAGATACGAAAAAATTGTTAAATTTAAATAAAATATTTTGTTAAAATACGAGTCTAAATAAATCTAAATTTAAAAAATTTATTTCTTAAAATAATAAAAACAGTCCTTCCCTTAAAAATTATGAAGATTTCTTTGATTAATATAAACAAAGTAACTTTTAACATTTAAAATATGAAGTACTAACGCTGAGCAGCTAGTATTAATCATCAAAAAAGGTTTATTTTTAAACAAGACAACGCCAGAATAAATGCGACAAAGAAAACTTTTGAACCAAGCATATTTATACAACAAACCCTATAAAAATAAGTGCAGAATTTTATTCTGAATCGGATGCTGTCATTTTCAGAGCAAGGCAATAATTTTTGATTGAGAAATTCGTAGGTCAACTGATCCAGTGCGCTCATACCTTTATCTTAGAAACTAAAAATATTAATATAGCAAACCGTATATGAAATATGTTAAGTTTTTATTTTGAGTTGAATTGTTTAAAAATACTTTAAAAATTATTATTATTTTGATTATAATTACTATTTATAATTAATTATATAATTATATATTATTTCTTGAAAGAACCAATTTTATACTGTATATCCTATATGAAATATGTTAAGCTTTTAATTCTAAGTTTAACGATACAAAATTTATTTGCTTAACATAAGTATTCCTAGAGTAATTAATTTCTTTTATCCAAGGTGGGGCAAGTTACCTGGCATTTATCTTTCACACCAAGCATATTTTTACGGCAAACTTTAAACAAAATATGTTCAGAATTTTATTCTGAATAGAATAGCACTATTTTTGAAGCGATACGATAGGTTTTAACTGAGAAATAAGTATATCAACGTCAACGTAATGAGTGTGCTACCTTAATCTTAGAAACTAAAATCTTTTGCATAGCAAAGCATATATAAGAAATGTTCAAATTTTAATTCTGAGTTAAATAATACTAAACTTGAAATTGTACGATAAATACTGACCAACAAATTTCGAACCGAAATTTCGAATTTTCGACCTTTCCGAGCAAATGATCGACAGTTTGAACCCGAATTCAAAAAGGATTTTTTTTCGTATTCGTAACGACCAATCAAAATTCTACATTCCTGGATCAATCAAATTACTAGATCACTTCGTCGGCTGATGGGGTGATTCAGTGCGATACTATCTATCTACTAGTCGTTTCAGTATATTTTAATAATCTAATTGTTCTTCTGCTTCTTTGCTTGTTTATTGGTTTTATGGGTTTCTTTTTCTTATAAATAACTATATACTTTATTACCAGTTACATTGTTAGTAAAAATAAGAGTTTAACATAGAAAATACAGGTTTCATCATTAGCAATATTTGATTCATTATTAAATAATATTGATATAAATTTAACGAAGAATACAAGTTTAATAGCAAATATGTGTTTTATAATGAAAATATTGGTTTTAACAAGGAAATAATAATTTCAACATGAAAAATATAAGTTTTATCATTAAATATAAGACCATTAAACCAGATACATTCAATAAATNGATTGTTGTAAGCAGTAGCGTAGCCAAGAATATATGAATGGGGGTTTTAAATTTTTGTCAAAATTTTTGTATTTGTTTACTAACATAAAACAACAAAGACGCAAAGTATTAAACAATGAGGCCATTAGCTGATTCTTTAAAGTACGGAGACCACGTATGGGACATCAAAAAAATGAAATAATTATAATGTACTGAAAGTACACAGTATAGATTAAATTTTTACAATTTATAATTTTATATCGTTCAAAAATATTTTTTTTCTAATATTTTTTTCAAATATTTGAATATCAAATAGTCAAATAACACACAGATATTTTCAAATATCAAGTATTCAAATATTAAGTTTGGAATTTCTAAGTCGCATCAAAAAATGAAAATTTTTCATATGCCAAGGGGGGGGGTTTAACCCCCTAAACCACTCCTTTGGCTACGCCATTGGTTGTAAGTATACCCAACTATACTACGATTTATTGATGTTTTCATCACTTAGACCGAAACATGGACAAGCAATTAATACTTATTGAATTAGTTTTATCAAAATTTGGTTTCACTTCATTACTAGTATGTTTCTTTGCTTTAAGTTAGAGAAAAGTGAAATTAACAGTAAGAAATGAGTGAGATAAGAAAGAGTAAAATAGTATTATCTAATTTACTTGCCTGAAGTTGATAACCTTTTCAAATTCATATGTAAAAGAATGGGAAAATAAATCTAAAAAATAAGTAAAAGTCTCCAAATTTTTTATAAAATTTATATGATGTATGTGATAATTATTTGGAATTTACATGACGTATGTGAAAAGCAACACAACACAGTGTAACAGGTCCTTGGAYTCCTTTACAGACAATTATTTGTAAGAAATGGACACGAATCATTACGCCATATAGGATTTTGAAAAATGGCAGCTCATAAAAGAGAAAATTATGATATAGAAGGTCTAGAAAAAATAGTAAAAGAACTTACTCAAAGTTCTAAAAATTGTCAATTAAGAAAAATACAAAAACTCAAACAAAAGAAAGTATTATTAGTATTCTAGCTGATGATATCTTTGAAATCATTCATATTGATATTTGTGCTTCTTTAAAGAAAACATGACATGGAAAACAATACCTTTTAGCTATAATTGATAAATTCAGTAGATTTATATCCCTCAATGCAGTTTCACATCAAGATGAAAATACCACTGTTAAAATATTAAAAAATAATTGAATTTTGAAATAAAGTTCACTGAGAATAATACATACAGATCGTGGAAAATCATTTGAATCAAATCTATTCCAACAATTAGCTAAGGAATTTAATTGGGAAATCCAATACTCTAGTCAATATCATTATAGAAGTAATGGAGTAATTGAAAGACAATTTCAAACTATAAGAGATACAATTCATATTAGTTTACAGGATAAGAAAAAGCAGGACTGGGGCTGAAGTTTTACAAGAAATATAATTTATGTTGAACACCACAATTCAAAGAACGACGAATGTACCTCCAGCTGAAATAGTTTTTGGGGAAAATTTACACAAAGAATGGTTTGTTAGGAATGAAAAAAACAATGTGAATGAAAGAAATCTATAGTGTAAAAGAATAATAAACAATTGAAATAACTATGAAAATTTCAAAAATTTAGAAAAGAATAATACAGTTAGAAAATTTATTATTGATGACGAAGTTTGAATTAAAAGAGAAAGTCCACATATAAATAAAAACAGATATGAAGAACCAGTAATAATTATAGAGAAAATACATGATAGAAGTTTTAAATCAGAACTTACTAATGTTAAAAAAATAATAAGAAATATTGCATGGTTAAAACACTTAAAAAGAGGGGAATGTGATATATGACTAATAATATAATATTTCAAATTGACCTTTATATAAGTAATTCGACATATGTATGTGATCATAGGTGAATGCGTGATTGACTATTTGAATGTGTGTATGAATTTAGTATCAGACATTATTGCATAAATGATTCCTCAAAAGCTATATATATTTGTTACAGCGTCATTTTGTTTTAGAATATATATGTTATGCTTAACAATTAATATTATTATTATTATTATTATTATTATTATTATTATTAAAATTATTATTATTATTATTATTATTATTAT
>MQRL01612580.1:709-11045 GCA_001938525.1 Dugesia japonica
ATAAATAATTTGAATTTTTATTTTATTAAAAAAATGATGTTTCAAGATGTTTCAAATCCTGATTACTCGAGTAGGGCTCTGTATGTCTTCATCCTTATTTTATTAAAAATTTATATATTAAATTGAGGGAATATAATTGTAATGATTGTAGTGAAATATTTTTAGGAAAGGTTTAATTATATAAACATCTCGATAACGGAAATTGTAAAATCTTTTTAAATTATCAATGAAAATGTAATTATTGTTTTGAAAAATTTATTATTAGTAAAAAAAATTTTTTAAACATAAAAAAATTTGTTTTATTAATAAATTTAAATGCAATGATAAAATTCAAAATATTACTTTTTCAGATTTCTATACTATTAAATGTATATATCAAACGGCTTTAAATTTTTAAATTTTTAATTTTTTAATGCCTCTGCTCTTGATTTAAATACGTCTCTACTTTCTTTTCACAGAGGCATTTATTAATTATAAATTTTTCGATTTCTCTCAAAATATTCGTTTTTTTCTCATGATAATTATTTTACATTCATAAAATAAAAGTTTGTTTTTTAATACATTTTTTTAAAGAAAAACAAGTAGTTATAGAAGTACGGTTTTAAATCTCCAAATTGTTTTTCTATGCTTTTTGACAAGAAATCAAGCGACTTTATCAAATCCATACTGTCAATACATTTTTGTTGCAGTTTTTTATACAACAATTACTTCTGCTCTACAGGTCCTTCCATTCCAAGAATTTTTTGCATTAAACATCCAAAACGCTTCTATCCTCAAGATGAAAAGACAGCTCAGTAAGATACTGCTTTAAAACAATTTAGGACATCAGATTTTTCTTCATGTTTCTTCATTCAATACTGTTATAGACGCTTCAGAATCCCACAACATTTTGATCTTCACATTTCTCATATTCGTCAAACTTTTTAGCCTATCATCTGCAGTCTCATATATCTCAACATTTTTTCCATTCCGATTTTCAAAATTCTTTATTGACTCAACCTCACAGACGAAATGTATACAATAGAGTCCGTTTGGTTTTTTACTTCTTCAAATTCATCTTGTGAACAATTTATTTAGTTTATATTATCTTTTTCTTCGTGAATAAACATCACTGATTTTCTTGAGAACTTCGAAGTTATCTCTAGCATTATCTTTACCGAAAAAGATGATGTTACATAATTTCTTATACCAATGTTTACCGCAAATTAAAAATTTGTTTGTCAGTGGAAATTGAATTCTCATATGGTCTTCACCGTAACAGAAACATTGAGCAGATCAAAAAAATTCATCTTTAGGTGCTGAAAAATCTATAAATTTATTGTATATTCATCAAGCTGTGTTTCATAGAATACATTGGAATCCATTTCATTCTTGAATCAGAATGGTGTATGAGTGCAACTTGTCGTTCATTTCGTCTTTTAAAATCACCATTGCTATGGTAATTGTTAGGTAATTTTAAAAATTCATAAATATTTTTAAAATTTAATTCAATAATGTTTTTATTAAATAAATATTTATTAGTTAAAATTTTTTAATGAAATTTGAAAATCAATATTTATTAGTTAAAATTTTTTAATGAAATTTGAAAATCAATATTTATTTGTTGAAATTTTTCAAATGTAAATTCGAAATATTTGTAAAATATATTTTTAATAAATATAATAAATTTGTTTAAATTTATTWTTATTTAAAAATATAAATCGGGAAAGGCAAGTTTTGAAAGAAGCGTTCAAAAAGAAACAAGAATTTCAAAGAATTAATTGTAATTGAAATAAAGTATTGAATTAAAAGTCTTGTTTTAGTTGATTTAAATGAAGAAAAAATTTATAAAACTAACAGTAATAATTATGTGGTCGTTTGATAATTAATAAGGGTTCGACAAAGAGTTGCTGGTTCACTCGATCATAACCGAAATTCCTTTGTGGTTTTTGTCTATACTCTTCTCAATTGAATTGACCTTTTTTGTACCATATCTGCATAACTCCTATAAAGAAATAATTATAAATTAAAATTAATTTAGCCAATAGAAATCGATTAAGTGGTGTATTAATATTTTATTGGTTCTATTCTCATATAATTATATAANTGTGAATTAAAATAAATTATGTCACAAATAGTTGTGATTTTGAAAATGAATTATCAATTGAAAAATTAAATAACAATTGCATTGGCGTACTGCGTTTTCCTAAATCCATCCTTCATTAGCTTCTGCTCTCCATTTTCATAAAGTTTAGCCAAGCTACAAATATTTCCTATTGGTATATTTGATTTGGTGATAACAGCTGCTTTGAATCCAGCACTTCTTGCGCGTTTTGAAGAACATCAATCAAAATTTCTTTTTTAAAAAATCCAAAGTCCAACAAACTAGTTAAAATATTTTGGACTCAAATTTCGAAGGTAGCACATCTCTCATCATGATTTTGTTTTACCTCTGCCAATTCCATAAATAAATATGTGATGAATTATTTTATCATAAATGTTTCTGCAAACTACTCTCTTGCTTCTTCCTTTCTTGTCGTTTCTGATTTGAAAATTTCCACAAGGCAGCGTCTTTAGACAAGAGCAAATCAAAGACTCCCGTAAAGTTTAACTCATTGATTGTTAGCCATTCTTCTATATCCTTTAACCAACGTTGCACATCATCGAAGCTTCTGCCATGAAAACATTGCATTTGAAAATTAATTAATTCTTGAGCTAGATTTTTCTGATTGCGAGTTATGACATTAATATTTTCGGCGTGGTCGCCAGTAAGATATGATAAGATTCAGACACACTAAAAACCAAAAACTGTTTAATAAAACAAAACAGAATTATATAATATATAACTTTGTAATAATAAAAATTTTTAATTAAAATTTTTATGACTTTTTATGTACTATTTTTAGTAATTAATTTTTTACTAATCTAGTTTTTCATATTAACCAAATGTTGTTAAATAGAATGTTATATTACAAATTATCTCAATATAAATATGTGTATAATTTATTTAGAAGTAGATTAAGTCACTTAGGTCCCGAATACTCATGAGGTTTGAAATCACAGCTAGAAAAAAAACTTAAATTAAAAAAAATTAAAATCAAGTGACTTCAATAAAGTTTACTTTACTCAAAATAAATACTTTTTACTTATTAAATGTTATTATCAAAACAGTTAAGTTACAACTGAAATGGCATAGTTTTATAAAACATTAATTTATTGTGTATTTCTGAAAGAAAGTTCTACATTATGATATAATAATATTATATATTATGATACCAGTGTGTCCCACAAAATAAGCGTTATTGCTTTAAAAAATTTGATTAAAATTTTATTTCCCAAAACAAAGTTTAATAAATAACATAATATGTATCCTTGTGGAAAACAAGAATCCAACGTTGGGCAATTTTTTGGATCTCATTTTTATAAAAATCCTGGGTTTTGAGTCAAAGAACTTTGTATTGTTATTCTGAAAATTTTATCCATTTTCAAAGCGCCGACTTTGGAGAAAATATGCCTTCCATTAAAACATATGAAAGTCAAAAGTCGCAAGGTCTGGCGAGTATGGTGGATGAAGTAGTATCTCAATTCCATTAAAACTAATGATAGTTTTGATTGAGATAATTGCATTTTCAAAAATTAATAAAGGATACAAGTATATTTGTCATATATCGATATATTTAACATATTTGCAAAAGCTATTCCAGTAAAATCTAAATCTGCTAATAATATCGAAGCGACAATCAAGTCAATAATCAAAGATGAACAGCCAAATAATCTACAAACGGATTTCAGTAAGGAAGTTTACAATTCCAAAGTCAACAATCTTATAAAACATCTAAAAATAAACTATTATAATGTATTCCCACAGAGATTTAATTGCACATTGAGAAATGCTTTGACTTTGTTTTACTTTAACTTTGTTTTACTGGTAATAAAACCTGAATAAATGTATTACCAAAACTTATTCATATCAATACAAATTAAATGGAGCAAGATCAGTTGATCAAACAATCAATTAAAGTAACGGTTACGGTAACAAAAATATAAAGAAATAAAAAAACTAAAATTTAAAGTCAGTAACTATGTTAGAATCTCAATGATATCTGCTTCCCCATTCATCATGAGTTTCAATAGTAATTGGAGCAATGAGACGTTTCAAATAACAAAAATTAATACTAAACAAAATCTATTCATGTATGTGATTAAATATTATGAGAATAATATAATATAAGGAAAGTTTTAAGGAATTGCAAGCCATTCTTCTGCCTACGAAATTTAGAATACAAAAAATATTAGATCGAAATAAACAAAAAAGAACAAAACATATTATGTAAAGTGGCACGTATATGAAACCCCTACTTGAATATCAGCATCAAAAATAGTTGATAATGAGAAATAATTTCTATATACTTTTACCGAGCAATAATTGTCTTCTTGTTCAACCATATAAAATGGTAGTAATTTATCTTCGAGTTAAAAAATCCAATTTGCTTGGAAGATCAATGAAATGTAGCAATGATGGATTTTACCTTTGTATATTCCTCCATTCTAACGTGTAGTTAATCCAGTATTGAATATGAATTATTTAAACCAATTGTGAAGGAAATAATACTTTATGTTAATAACAAAAAAACGTTGCTTTTAAGCGTTGTTTCTCAAGACAAATATAACAATAATACTGAAGCAGATATAAAAATTTAAGATAATATGATAGCTTTTAATAATATTGTTAGTCTAAAAAGCAATTTAACGTTCTGTATTAAGACTTAAGGCTTTTGATGGTTTATTGAACACATGTTTATCGTACTCGCTGATTAATAAAAATTCTGCAACTATGTAGAAGCATAACTAAAATCTTGAAGTATTTATAACACCTCATAGCCATGCTTCTCTTTTTCCAGTTCAGTGCGACTTTGCGGTATTGCGTCTTACACTCTTTAGATATTTTTCTTTGTGTTGACCCCTAAATTTTTCTAATAAATTTGATATCTGAATCGAGAAATTATGTAGTTTTTATAAATGAATCACAAATAAAATATTTAGATTTGAATGATACTTTTTTATATGTTTAGGTAAAAGTAGTTGATAAAGTCGGGAAAGACTTAGTTGACCCCTTTGATGTAATACCTAGGTACTATATATATTTCATTCTTTGTGTTGGAGTAAACCATTCGCTGATATAACTAATATAGTTAAGGGTCCCCCAAATAAGACAATTGTAAATCCAATTAGCGAATTAAAAATTAAAGTTAAAATAAACCCCGTTTGATCGGAATTTAGTTTAATTTAAAATACTCCTGAAGAAAAAATCAAAAATTTGTGAAAAAATCAAATGTTTTTTTGAAAAGATTTTTGTTACGTCAATAAATATTTTAAAAAAAACATTTTTGATCTACGCCTTAGTTTATTTTCGTAATTTTGAAAATATTTAATTTTTTAATTCACAGATCAATGGCTAAAAATTTTAAAAAAGTGAATAATTACACAAAGTGTAAGTCGATTTCATACAAATATGTATTGGGAATTGTAAAAATTTTGTGTGTGCAATATTTCTTAAATCATGATATTCATATTTGATTTTTTTGAAAGCTGAAGAAAGAATGGTAAAAATTGGAAGAAAAAACATAAAACATAGCCAAAGGACAAATAATCCTCAATAAATTCTAATAAGAAATAAAATTTTAATAAAACAATCATATTTAATTATTAATAATTAATTATTGAAAACATAAACCAATTAGTGAAAAAGACTAAAAAGACCATAATTATGGTCACAAACCAGAAAAAGAAGTGGGGTAAAAAAATTTTGATGCTTCAAGAAGCAGGAAATTTGATTTCCTTATTTACAAAATTTGAAAACTTTTAGAAGAAAAAGAAAAGGGTAACAAAAGATGAGCCAAAGAAAGGCCGTAAAAGATATTGAGAACAAAAACAAAACATGTGATTACTAAAAATAACTACCAATAAAAGACAAAGAAAGATGAAAAGTTAAAATTAACCACCAATAAACAATGGCCGAGAAGCAGGAAAAAATAGGGAAACAATTAGCAAAATGGGGTCGTAAAAATAATAGGTATAAATACCGCAACAATTTTCATGAAAATCATCATAAAAAATTCTTGCTTTCAAATTTAATACAATAAATGTAATCAAAAATTTATTAATTAATATTATTAACATTGTAACATATATGACATATTTGACTTTATTTTGAAAAAAGGTTTGTTATAAAAATTGAAATGCTACAAAGGTAGAGAAAAGTAAAAATTAATTGTTGACGAGGCTGTAAATTCGATATTGGCAATGACCTCCATTTCCACTATCTCTCGAAGCAACACAAAATAAATATGTTAAACAAAGAAGAATCTCTTCGTTTTCCATGTTTCGAACAACCTGAAAATAAAATCATTTAAAAATAAATTAAAACGCATCTTTATGCAACAATTAAAACATCGTTTAGTTTAGGAATTAAATTTTAAAATTTTATGTATTTTCATTTGAAATTAAAATTTACACATTATTATAATTAGCAGTAATTCCATTATGGAAATGTTATTAATTTTCTTGGTTTATACTTTGTTACTTAACTAATATTACCTACGGACACTTATTTATTATTTCTTACAACAATGGTCTAATAATAATAAAACTTGTTAAATATACAAACTACGAATATAAGTGTTGTTAAATGGATATTAGATCAATGCTATCCAAAGTTTTTATAAAGAGTACTCTTTGTTTATTTATAATTACCCAAATCAAAATTTAATTATGTACATGTAAATAAGACATTAATTTTTATTGACAACATTGTTTTTATTTTATATAAGTAATACATATAAATTGAAAATCAATAGTCATTACGAGCTTTTTAGGCCGTAGCTAAAATGTTTACACTAATTCTGGCTTGATGCTACCGCAAGCTTAAATTATGTCATTTTTGGGATACAGTTTATTTCTTCTTTTGTTTCATAGTTCAGTTAACACAAAAAGTCGATTTCATACAAATATGTATTGGGAATTGTAAAAATTTTGTGTGCAATATTTCTTAAATCATGATATTCATATTTGATTTTTTTGCCAAAATTGGTCATTGCATAGTAGATACATCATAGCATACTGGAACAGCACACATTCAGTACCTCCCCAGGATCAGTGATGTCATGAAACTTAATCCTAATGTTTTTAGTTGGGAAATTAAAAACGACATCATGTTAGGTAATATTACGTTACTGATTTTAAATTTTCCCTGTGTATTTAGTTGGGAAAATATTTTGTACAAAAATTATGTCATTAAATTTTTTAAATTTTCAAGTTTGTAAAAATTTTTCAAGGGATTTTTTATGGGTGAAAAAAAATAATTTCACTTAATTTAAACCAACAATCATAGAAGTCCATTAATTAAAACAAAACTAATTATAATGTACTGATTACGTACCCATAACATTATTGTTGTTCAATCATTACATAACCATGGCGTCATTACGTATTCACAACAGACATAAAAATTTAACCGATGAAATTGTAGTATTACAGCCCCAATTAAGTCATCCCACATCTAAATTTTCGACTAATCAAATCGCTAGAAACATGTGTATTTTTTACCCCGAAGAGGATTGTGAAGCAATGCGGCTTTATCTACCTACTCTGGACTTCTATCGATTATTTCGAATGGGCCTTCACATGGGGACTGTAAACTTTTTGGGTTTTTAATTCTCAATCACACTTGTTTGCAGAGGTATAATTCATAAAGAAAGAAAGTCTTGCATATCTACATCATCGGCAGGTGTTGATTATCATTGATTTTGATTTTATTTTCTACTTATTCTTGCGATAGCTAGTCGAATTGAATGATAATTTTTAAGTTCCCTAGAATCCGAATCGTTGAACAAAACACTATCTTTCATTGCTTTCATGTACGTTAATGCTTTGTGATCTGTGCGCAAAACGAACTGGTTGCCTTCTGATAAATGAGGAAATGCTTGGTTGCTAGATAAATTGCTAAAAG
This sequence comes from Dugesia japonica, assembly GCA_001938525.1. Taxonomy (NCBI): domain Eukaryota; kingdom Metazoa; phylum Platyhelminthes; order Tricladida; family Dugesiidae; genus Dugesia; species Dugesia japonica. The sequence goes on from MQRL01612580.1 coordinate 8,697, forward strand.
CTCGCGATCAAACATGGCATATTTCTTTTCTGTCTTGCTCATTTTTTTTGAAAAGAATGAAATTGGCTGTAACTTACATTTACTTTCATGATTAAGGTTGACACCCACTCTAGTGTTGGATGCATAGGTACGTAAAATAAATTTACGACTGTTGATTTTGTATCGGCATTAAATAGTTTTGATGGAAAAACGCTGATGTCCGCTTCTGTGTCTGTGAGAAAAGCGAAGTTTCTACTGGACATTTCAAAAGGCACTGTGAATATTGTTGTTACTGATTTGAGTTTTGGGATCGCAGCTACCAGCATAAGTGAGATTCTTGATCGTTTTTTGAAGAAAATTTATATGTATGTTGGTATTTTCTTGACTTTTTTCCGAATCGTCTGTGAAAATAACTGATATCAACTTTATTTATTACCTTTTACTTTGAATTATTTTTTCTTTCAAATTTTTATACGCTATGCCACAATTGAAGCCCAGAATTTATTGAAATTCGTTTAGAGAATTTGATAGTAGGTTTGATATCAAGTGCAGGAATATTGCCCTTGACCTTATAATATTTGATAATTGAAAATTTGCTTCAATCTGCATGAACATACTGAAGGATTTGCAAAATAATTCGGGAACTTGATTGAGATATGATTTTTTTTCTGAGATCTTATTTCTGATATCAATGCTGTGTTCCAAATTATTTTGCATAATAATTGAGAAAAAGGGGATTAGCTTGTATTTAAAAATTGTATTTTTATCCCAAATAACTAATTAAAACAAATTATTTAGTGACGCAACAGATACAAAGATGACGAAAGATATAATGAACCTTATAAGGTGACAAAAAGAATACTTGAACGAAGTTATGAAATTACAGATATGAAAGATAAAATATTAATAAGAAATGTAGAATGGCTCCGAAGTTTTAAAAAAGGGCTATTGGGGATATAATTTATTAAATAATTAAAATAATTTAAGTAATATATCTCATCAACAGATAATTGTTGTTATTTAATAATCGAAAATTCATATTATTATCATAATTTAACCCATTGTATATCAAATCATGGGTTAAATAATGAATATTATTTTGGATTATTATTATTATTATTATTAAAACACTAATCTAGTATTATTTAAAAATATAACATAAATTTAAAAAAATTACTTGAAAAATGCTAAAATTCTCTAAAACCGAATTCATTGTTTCTTTATCCTTAAACTGTTTCAATCGAATTAATAATTTTTTAAGATAATCACATATGGGATAATTTTCAACAGAGAAAATCATTTCGTCATTAACAATTGAATGATCAATAATCTAAAAACGAATTGTTTGAATTTTTTCATTATACTAATACTTATACTTAACATACAGTCAACACATAATTATCCGATTATTTGATATCCGACAAAAATTTTATTTTTAATGGTTTTTCACTTCTAGGCTATTTTATTATTACGCATTTTAATATTTTAACGAAACAATATGTAGAGACAAAAGTCGAATAATCAATGTTTGACTGTAGCTTTATATCTAGAAATAATATAAAATATGAAAATAATATTTTTAATGAAATATTTGTAATATTTACAAATTACCAGAGTTCATTATTGGTATTGCATTGGTATGACAATAATGTCGTTTTTAACCTTTATATTAAACTCAAACAAGTCATATCCAAATAATATTTATTAACTGCAATACACTCATTGCAATCAACACATGCTTGCCAACAGGAAATTAATTGATTTATCCCGGTAGTATAAAACCCATGTGTCCTCCATTCAATAAATTGTAGGCATTTTCAGCAGCACATTTGTTTAAAATTTTACCTTACAAGAAGAACCCAAAATAATTATAAAAAATGATAATCGGTGAGCGAGAGGTCAGGCGAGTATGATGGATTCTGCAAAATTTCGTACTCCAACGCATGCAACTTTCTTATTTGGTAATGAAAAACCGGACATTGTCGTGAAGAATAATAGGACAAATGCCAGACGAAGTCTTTGCATTGTTTAGTGAATTTTATCGATTTCCTGCCAATACTTATTTTTTGTATTTATTTCTTTAGGAGTCAGAAAGTCATAATGAATAATGCTTCCAAAATACTAGCAAACGGTGAGCATAATCTTCTTATCGTAAAGTTGGGGTTTTGGAAAGCATTTCTGAGCTTAATGGCGGTTCAACTGTGGTGAACGCTTGTGATTGTCATACAAAATCCAATTTTCATCAAACGTCCCAATGCAAGTTATAAATGATGTTCCGCAAAAGAAGGGACAGGCACTGTTCAAAATGCTGATTCTTTGTTTCTGATTTAAATCACGCGGTACCCATTTTTCAAGTATCTTCACCTTGTC